>WYDI02025879.1:30246-45596 GCA_009867235.2 Psittacus erithacus | reverse complement strand
GTGGGAGTTGCATTCTTTCAGTTCTCCTCCCCATCCCTCCGAGACTGGGGGGGGTGGGGGGAAGGACAGGTTGTGGGTGGAAAACAAGCAGGCTACATGCTTTGTCTAATTTACGACTAAGCTTAAACCACAACAAAACACTACAAAATATCCATATAAAAAGTAGGCGGTACAAAAGAGTCAAACAGGCAGTCATCCCTGTAAGTGTCCAATTCTATTTTATTATGTTTGAATTTGTATGGACAGAATGGTATCGGAATTAAAGCTTTTCATGTTACTTATTTATTGGGAGCAGAAATCAGTGACAACGTATCAGGTATTCTTTCAGTGAAACTGATTCATTTGCAGAACATATGCATTTCAATTTTGAAGAATGGTTATTATCAAGTAACAGGCATGCAAACCCAGCTAATAGAAGCAAACATTAAACATGTCAAAAAATATTCCAAACAGAAAATTAGTACTATTATTGGGAAAATATACAGCAAAGTTTTTCACAAACATTTTCATGAAACGTATAGCCACTGCATTTCCTCACAAACCAGGAGATTTACAGAAATTAAACTGATCAAAAAAGGAATTTTCAGTCAATAGCCCCTCTATAAGCACTGCTGATATCCATTCTAATACTACCAAAGCTTTAGGCTGAAACAGAATTACATCTTAGTAATTACATACATCTCATCGCTCATATGTATGCACTACAAAATCTTAAGTGCTTGTTTTGATTCTAACTGCAGCTGTGCAGAATTCTTCTCATTGGTATTATTTGCTTGTTGAAATGAAACTGCTATATGGAAATCTTTGATTAAAATAGTATCATATATTTTGATAAGACTAATCATGTGTTACCCATGTACACATACATGCTAGTGGGGCTTAATACTTCCATAGCATAATACAAATAGTATAAAAGACCAGGTCCTAATCAACAGAACAGCACTCCAGCAGCGACTTATATTGTTTGGTTATATTTTGGTTAATTTAGGAGGCAGGTACATTGAACACAAATGTGATGTATTTACTACTTACACCTTATTGTGCTTCCTGGTATGTGACATATCAGTAAAAATTTCTCATCCTTTACTTTGTTCTTCATGACTGCCTTGATCCCATAAAACAACTCTTGTTACCAGAATCATAGTGAAGATCTTTTATAAAAAGATCCACCCCACAATGCAGATGTAAGGACACTCATTCATGGATAGAAGACTACAACTCAGGTCTCTGATTTAATAAATCCAAATCTGTTTAGAAAGAACCAGATTCACAATAAAGAAGCAAAGCTAAAACTAACTGAATATTCAATACGTTGCTTAATTTGACAGATTGTGAAGGAATTAATTATTAAATTAATATAGTCCTTCCATCAACACAGTTAATATGATGTTTACACTGAGGTTCAGACACCAAACTAACCATTAACCTTTTGGTCAAACAGTAAACAAGCAAGTTGACTATACCTATGAATACCTGTTATGTTTCCAGTTCCAGTGATGAGATTAATGGGTCTTAATGGCAGTCATTATAAATGTGAGCGTCTATCACATGATAACTTTTGGTACTGGCCTTTTATTCCCTCCCTTTTTGTTTGGTTTGGTTTTGTTTTCTGGAAATGTTTTATCCAAACTCTATTTAATCATCTTGCAGCAAGGACACTGTGACATATATTGTCAAACAGCCAAAAATAAACCCTCTTCTAGCTCTTAAAAAAATCTATTGCTGTATGAACTAAGAACTCAAGATTTTAATTTTGTTGAAGATATCAAATAAATGTTACATGCTAATAGATATTTTCAGTTATCTTTGGATAGCAAGATGTCCTGGGTTCAGCAGTAGCAGTCATTTTTTTCTCCTCCTTAGTAGCTGGTGCAGTGCTGTGGTTTTGACTTTTGACCTGGAAACAGCTCTGATAACACCGATGTTTTTAGCTACTGCTCAAATGTTTAGCCTGACCAAGGACTTTCTGAGTCTGATGCTCTGCCAGGGAGGAGGGGAAGCCAGGAGGAAGCAGAGACAGGATACCTGACCCAAACTAACCAAAGAGGATTCTATACCACAGCGCGTCATGCCCAGGAGGTAAACTGGGAGTTAACCAAAAGGGCTGCATCTCTCTGCTCGGTCAGTGGGTGGTGAGGGGTTGTATTCTTTTTCCTTATTATTTCCCTTATCATTAGTATTATTATTGGTGGTAGCAGTAGTGATTTGTGTTGTACCTTAGTTACAGGGCTGTTCTTATCTCAACCCATGGAAGCAGCATTCTTTCAATTCTCTTCCCCATCCCTCCAGGAGCAGGGGGGAGGAAAGGGAGTGGGAGTGGGCAAGCGAGACTGCGTGGTTCTGAGTTACTGGCTGACTGGACTTAAACCACGACACAAGATAGGTCAACAAGATGGGTAATTGACTGTAAATTTTTCTTTTGTCAAGTATTTAAAATATAAATATTCAAATAGCATGAAAGTATTTTCAGAGCTGTGGATTTCCTAGAATTTTAATTGCAGTTTACATTAATGCAGCAACATATATAATATTGGTATATCTTTATTACAGTAAAAGACTTAATGAGATGTCTCTGTGACAGAAGCCATAGAACTTTTATGTAAGTGTAATTATTCATTTAATTGTATGTGTGAAACTCAAACTGTAGGTGGGTATCAGGGCTGCTCTTCTGTTTGTATCTGGTACAAGTGAGTCATTAATCCCTGGGTGATTTAGGGATTGCTATCAGTCTGCTATTTACTAGATTGACCATCTAGTGACATAGCAGACTGGCAAGGGAGAATAGACCGATTTTAAAGGTTATTACAATATCAAAATATACACTTCCCCAACTGAGTATTCAAATAATGAAAACAAGAAACAATACTGTGAAAGAAAGATTAGGTTGGAAATGCAGCAAGCAATTAAATTAAATTAAACAAGAGATGGCACTTGAGTTAATCTTCTGCATTACCATAGCTCAATGTCCAGTCATATGGTATGACAGAACACGACTTTCAGAGAAGAGAGTAAACGGTACTAATTCAGTCTTGAAGGAATAAAGAAAACATAGACTCCTCTCCCTAAAGCCAACTCTTTCTCAAAGTTAAACATGCATCAGAAAAGGAAAAGTTTCCAGAAGAAAAGAGTCTAAAATATAATATGCCATTAGCAGTTTGAAGGTAATACATCACTCAAGTTTTAAGTCATTAAAAAAGGCACAAGTCAGTGAAAGACCTAGTTCCTAAGGCTGGTTCCTGTAAAATTGTCTGTAGTGGGACTAAGCATTTTATTCAACTGAGAATCAGGGCATTGACAAGTTTGCAGCTACATACAGCCTTGATTGTTGTTTGCGTATCTTAGAACTGCATCCAAATGACTGACAAAAAGCTATTTTTTTACTTTTAGAGCAGTAAATCACCATCCTTCAAATTTAACCTAATGAACTATTCAGAACTAGACAAACAAACTTAAATAAGCCAATGTTTGGGAAGATGAGGGAAAAAAGTTCTATGTTATGTCACCTTGAAAAAATACTTATTCTGTAAAGTACTTTAACAATCCGTTGATTAATTTTTTGAATTGTTCTGCTAGAGGGATAAAAATAATTCACCCCATGACTCTTTTTTGTCAAGTTTGGTATGATTTCTGGAGGATTGAATAAAAGTCTTTGTTCTAAAAATGTCAGTGTTGAAATACATGAAAGTCCAGTCATGCCTCTGCAAAGCTGGAAAAAGTTCAATTTTGAAGTGACGTTACTGTCATATAAAGTAAGTCTATGAGAAACCACTGTATGATCATTAAGGACTGAATAAAGGTCCAACTGATGATTAATGGAAGTTTGCAGTACTGTGGATATGAAATGTAGAAAAGTGCCAAGACTAAGAAATGCTTTTTAATTTCAGAAGTAAACTGCAGCTTATAGAGCCAGATGTTCTTATGTCAAAGATTTTCTAATTAATCTGTTGACTTGGCAGAATAATGAAATTTGATGAAAGGTGAAAGGAGACATCCAAACACACATATTCTGAAATGTTAGTCTATGATACAAGGAATGTGTTGTTTGTGACACAAGTAACAAACATAACACTGATAGACAGTGTTGCTGCCCTTATTGCATGAAGGACTAGTGTCAGAAGTTGCTGATTTTAATATAGATGTCAGGGATTTGCAGTCATTACTCATAAATGCGATGCAAGCAACCAATGCAAAAAGTGACCTCGTGATTACAACCCCATTTTCCTGAGCATATCATAGAATTAATATAAATACAAATTAAATCCACCTGGGCTGCACATAATGGCTCGCATATGGGTCTTTCTACCATGCAGGCTGTGACAAGTTGCATAGCTCCTTGGTATAACTGATGAGACCAAGCCATAGTCACAGCAGTCATCAAGGAGCAGAGGCAGATGAGTCTGAATGCACCACTGAGAAGATGAAGCCCCAGCTTCAGCAGACTACACAGTGAGGTCTCCCCCAAAGGACTCATTCTGGAGGCCTGGAAGCTATGATAAGGTGGACACCAGGAGCTGCCACAGGATTTCTTCTCCTGGAAATGCTAAAGCAAACCTCTAGGGCACTGTCTCCTTCAAGAATCAATGTATGCAATTATCCGAATGTTTTCGCTGGAATCCTGCATGATTCTTCTCTCTACTTTCACAGGTACTCTAATAAAACTGAACTGAATATATCTTGTATCTGACCAATTACTTCTTTGTGTAACAGTCAAAATGAATAATGGTCCATTATCTCTGAGATGTTTACATAGTTTACCTCTCTTAAAATGTTGCCAGTATCTTACTATTTCATAAACAGTTATTTTCTCTGTTTTCTTTTTCTTTTTTCATTTAAATGCTATATAGAAAGTTATTATACTTGCAAGTCTGCTGTCCAAGTAGGGAAAGGAAGCTTGTTCTCATGTCTTTATGGTAAGTGTTAATAAATGAACTGAACCAAAAATCATTGCACCTGGTACTACAACTTGATGCTCAACAGACCATATATGCAGTAGTATTGTATAGTTTGTTACACAAAAAATCATGTTGCTACAGAAAGGAACACATGATATATGGAGCCAAAATGTTAGTCCAATTAATGCTTTAATGGACTAATAGTCTAAATATCAGCAAATCTCACAAATAATGCTAGTAACTCCTTTAATTAAAGAAATCTTCCTAATATCTATCCCTTTTCTCTGCTGTTATGGTCACCCTTTCAGTGACTCTCTGTGTCCTGAGATCAGGGCTTCATTCTTTCCCAAACAGAAGGGGAAAAACGTTTACTGTGGGTCACCAGTATCCTGAGGTTATCCCTCAAAAGATGTTAATTATAAAACTCCCCTCTCTCAGTCCTGAATCATCTTTGAGCTATTTGGTGTTTTCTTATCAGAGCCTGTTATTGATTCCCAGTCCTCCCCAGCCCCAGTTAACACAGAGGGCCAATGTGTTATTACACAGCAACCACCTAGGTTTGTCAGACTTCTACTGTACATGATAGTCGCATAGTCACTTGACCAGTAGGCAACTGTCAGAGCTCACATAAGCTAAAACCAGCTCAGGTCAAGACACTTCAATAGAGTCCTAAGACAATCCTGCTGTCAGATCAACACAAAGATTGTGGTCACTTCTCAGTAATAAGGCAAAAGTCATACTTACTGGACTACCAGTTGATATTTGTATTGCCAGATTCACACTAAAGAAACTTGTAAGTATTGGAAACAGGAAGGAAAGAGCTGTTCTTATTGCAGCTAATTCTCATTTAACTTCTCTCCCTAATCCTTAATACTACATGTAACTACAGTAGTTAAAATGAAAAGCACATACAGGTATGCAATATTCAAACTGGCAAAAGACTCTAATTATATTTTCTGTACAGCATAAAGGGAAATCAGAATGAAGCTCTGGATGGAGATGAGGTTTAAAATATAAGTCAAATTACTCCCACTCTGCAGCAAAATTAGGGACCCCATGGGTCTTATTAGGAAAAGTACTTTCAGAATTTGAAAGTTTTCCTGAATATCTGCCACTCTAGTTACTCATAGTTAGATATTAAATCCAAATGAAAACGTACCTTAAAAGAGCTGTTCCTTCAAATTAGAATAAAAATTCAAAGTACTGTCATGTTAGGCCTGAGTCAGTTACATTATTTCATCTTTTTTAAGGGTGATATTAAGACACTGCAAATTCTGAAACGCCTTTAAAAAACAACTCATCAATACAAAGTAAGAGGATAAAAATAAAGCACCCCAACTCAGACTACAGGTGATCTTTTCTCAGAGTTCTCTCCTTATTTCCTATTTTCTGCCTCTGAAAATCTATCAAGGTAGACACCAAAATCTGTCAGAAAAGGCTATTCTTATTGTGTAATTTAAACATAATTACTGTCAAGAAATCCATGCAGATTAGTCACAGAACCATCCACCTCAGTTTCCACCTTATTTTTTGTGAATTAATGTTTTGCTCAGTTGTATTTTGGGCAACAACTTTCTTCTATATCTCAAACATCTGGTCTCCTAGTCCTACTGTATTTATCACATAAGACATGTACCTTCCACACACACCTTTGGTGAGTGCATGCCCTGCATGGGGTCACCTCAGCTCCAGTTGTCTCTTCCTTGCTCCTGATACTCCCAGAAAGAAACAATTCAGATATCCCAATTAAACTGCTCTAATTACTAAAATTACACTACTTTCCTATGATAAATTATCTTTTTTAAACCACACTATGAATTTTCTTTGTGTATTTGAGCATACTTCTCTCATCCTATTTGTAATACTCATATTCAAATATTCTCCAAATGCAATTAGGGAAACCTTTATTCCATCTTTTGTATGTAAGAACTTTAAGATGTTATGATAAAATTAACATGATATCTTAGCATTAAGATATCATACACCTCCATCATTGTTAATCCATAAAGATATAACTGACAGAAATTCTTTAAAACCAAGGACAAAATCTCTGAAATTATCTGTGACTAATAAGAGGTAGCACAGTTCACATTTAGCCTTACTAGATAAGTCAAAAAGGTAGAAAGAGATTAGACAAGTAGTATCAGCGCTCACGCAAAATATCGCATTTTGAAATAAATTATTTTGACATTTTTCAAGATTTTAGACTTTAATTCCAAGTTTGATGGTTCATAATAAAAAAACCTCCAAAGCTGGAAGTTGAGAACTCATGATCTGACTGTGTTTCTATGACTGGGTGAGACTTAGTAATCCAAAATGCGTTTTGTTTGAGGTGAGGGGAATGTGCTGCTTTTTTCTTGTTTTCATGGATTAGGAGTTCCTAAGAAAAAGGACATCTTTATTTCTTTGCCATAAAAAGCTGTATGAGTGGTCTGTGTAAGAAAAGACGGGGGGCTGCCCCGTGCCTGACACAGTTCCAGTCAGATCGACAATGAACCAACCACAGGATACATCTAAACTCATCAGCCAAGCTGGTGTCACCTCTGTGAAACGTATGCAAGGGCATTACGCTGCACAGGCATTGAGGGAAAAAAGTGTGAGAAACGAACCTGTGAATACTGAGGTCACAGAAGGAGGAAGGGGAGATGCGCTAGTTATTCCCCTGCAGCCCATGGAGAGGAACATGCCTAAGAAGAACTGTGGCCTGAGGAGTACTGTACGGGGTTTCCAGGGCAAGATTTTCTTAGTGGGGGGCAGAGCTCCAGGGGGAGCTTGTGTGAGAAGCTGCTGGAAGCTTTCCACATGTCCAATGCAGCCAATGTCAGCCAGCTTCAAGATGGATCCGCCTCTGGACAAGGCTAAACCCATCAGCAATGGTGTCAGCACTTCTGTGCTAAAGTATTTAAGATTTGTGCAGGAGCAATTGCATCTGGAGAAAGGTATGAGAATATGTGAAAAGCAGCTCTGCAGACACCAAGGTCAGTGCACAAGGAGGGGCAGGAGGTGCTCCAGGTGCTGGGGCAGGAGGTGCTCCAGGTGCTGGGGCAGGAGGTGCTCCAGGTGCTGGAGCAGACATTCCCCTGCAGCCCATGGTGTAGTCCATGGTAAGGCAGACTGTGCCCCTGCAGCCCATGGAGGTCCACGGTGAAGCAAGGACATGCCCAAAGGAAGCTGTGACCCCGTGGAGAGAGGAGCCCACACTGGAGCAGGTTTGTACAAGACCTGTGACCCCATGGGGGATCCATGCTGGAGCAGTCTATTCCTGAAGAATGCGCCCCATGGAAGGGACCCGCATTAGAGCAGTTCATGAAGAACTGCAGCCTGCGGAAAAGACCTCTATTGGAGTTGTTCATGTCTGCCAAAGGAGGGATCCAAGCTGGAGTGTGAGGAAGAAGGAGCAGCAGAGGCACATGTGATAAACTGCCCACAACACTCACCACCCTGGTGCCTAAGAAACACATACCAAATCTTAAAAAATTACAGAAGTTGCTTTTTTCATCCAAAACAATACTTTCATTACTGACCCCAGAGACTATTTCTTGAAAGTGTCTGAAATTCTCTCTTATGATCTTTACTGAGAATCAATGACCAGTTCTGTATAGATTCTGTAGATGGCTGACATACCTAGGCAATCAAGAGCAATACTTCCAAGATATTCAAGTCAGTGACAAGCATCTCATTAAATCTGACTTCTGAACATCACACTTCTGCTTGCACACTCTTCATCACTGGAAAATACACAATGTGGATATCAGATACTGTATGAAATAGGCTTGCACCACAGACCTTCCCTCCCCTTTGCGCCAGATACCTGGCTGGAGTTAACACAGTCCTGTGTTTAAAAGTGAAACAACATACAGAAATACTCATGCACATAGAAGCAAGAGTAGTTGTCCTGAGCAAGGATTCCCATTGAGGCAGCTGTACTGCTTCCAGTTCTAGACCTAGGCTGGTATGGCATTGAGCTGAAGCTTGTAGATATACATAAAGTTACATGTGTGTAAAGCAAGAGCCCGGACCAAATGCTACCAGCTTTCAAGAGATCATGGTGAAAACGATTCACCAAAATATACTGTTGATGTAATGCTGAGTATTGAGTTTATATATGTTAAAATATCAAGAATAAAAGACTTTTTTTCATGATTTTTTTGCTCGGGTTTTTTTTTTTTAATAAACATTATAAAAACTTTTTAAAAATGCAACATTTGTGACAAATCTAATGAGAAATTAGACAAAATGGATTTTTTGTTTACTAATTTGATGTATAATTATGAAAACATGTAAAAATTGTTTTATAGATATCAATTCTTCATACACAGGTGTGCGTGACATCACCAATTTATATAATCATTTTCTTCCAAGTACCAAATGCTGCTCTGATGAGCATGCACTTCAGGGACACCACTGCATGGGTTTGACTGCTAGCCACCTGCTGTTTCTAGTAGATCAGACTGTGGATTAGTGATCCATGTCACAGCATTTTAACCTCTCCATGCTTTGGAACCATGCCTCTGAGTTGAACATTTGTAGTTTAATTTGTCCAACAGAAGATATCACACTCCCTATTAACAGAGGCTATACTGAAGATTTAAAGAGCAATAAATGTCTAAAAATCCAATACGATGAGAAATTGCAAACTAAGGAAAATGTACAAGATTCTCTTGAGTGCTATATTTGTGGATAATATAATTTAACTTAACAAAAGGTAATCAATAATTAGGAATATTTCAAGTTGATTTTACTGGATCAATCTGTATAGATTATAAAACTCCCTAGATTAAAAAGTCTTCATTTTATAGTCATTAAAAAGATAAATATTTCAAATCAATGTTTCTGTGTTAAAATGTAAATGTAGCCTATTCATTGTGATATAAGCAAATAAAATCATTTGCTTTTATGTGTCTTGTCTTTGCCTCTCCCTCTCCTCTGCATCCTCCAAAACGTGTGAGTAAAATAGGCCCACAAAAGAATGATGGCTTCTATATAGGACACAAAGAAGATGTTCATTAAAAGACCAGTTTATAATAAGAATTAATGTAAGTAAGTGTTTAATGTATTGTCTAATACATATAAAAGTTTTGCTAAAGAGTAAAAACAAGGTTTATAAGGCTTATCAATATTCTGTGGCATTAGAATGAAATATCTTATACTCAAGGAAAATCTGGTGCCTTGCTTTAAAGGCCAGCTTATTATGCAGCTTTTCCAGGCTAAACAAATTGTAAGTAAACATTTCTTAGACTAATAACTCTGATTTACTTTACTATATAAATCAATTACTGATGAAATTTCAGATCCATTTCACCAAAAGAATGTTAACTTTGTGCATAACATTTGGCTGCAAAGTGTAAATTATGCAGTAAAAAGCCAACTAAATTAGCTTAAAAATATCTTGTATGAGTTTAATACCTATTAACTTCTTGTAAATGCCTTTTAGTGATATTAGTGGTAATGATAATATCTGATCTGTGCATTCTGAGAGACTGCTATTCTGATACATCTGAGTTGGAAATTTGCAAATATTCAGATCTAAAACTGATTAAAGATAATAGGTAGCTACTTCATCTATTATAATTTAAGACTGACCTTTAAAATACTGCACTTACAAGAATGCAATGATTAGGAAGATAACCAGAGCAGACTATATATAAGCATGAGCAGGCAAAAGAAAGCTCATGCTCCACAGCTGTGTCAGTGTACTTAAGTCCATATCTTTAGTACCCATACTAGCATGAAACAGAGAACAAACGTTATTAGGTTTACTGAGCTAGAACACCAGCTAATGATATAAAAGTGTTTCCTTTTTTTTTTTTTTCCTCTCTTTTTTTCTGGCAAGATATTCTGGGATATACCTGATTAGGAAACATGAAAAGATTTGTGTAACTGCTAATGCAGTTTTAAAAGACTTGTACTTGCAAATTAAATTTTCTGATTTGGGGATTGAACATCAAATTAAATTGGAAGCTTCTGTTCAAGACTGGGTTTTTTGAAAGACATGGTGTCAGCTACTAAACAGAAACTAAGCCTTATTACAACAGTCTTTTACCTTACACTTAACTTCACTTTAGGACATGCAGGATAGTATGTTCTTGCTCAGCAAAAAGAGATGATGGTTAGAGTTTATCCTCTGACATAAAAAACACTGGAGAGCAGAAGTTGTGCAGCAGTGCAGTATACCTACATAAAAGATGTCAGAACCTGTGTTATATGCTTCAGGGATGACAGACTATATACTATACAGTAGGTAGGTTTTCTGCTGATTCAAATATACAAGTCCAATACTGCAAGTTTGGGTGCAGAAAAGGCTGATCAAGAGATGTGATGTTGTTCTGGGTTCAGCAGTAGCAGTCATTTATTTTCTTCTTAGCAGCTGGTGCAGTGCTGTGGTTTTGACTTTCAGCCTGGGAACAGCACTGATAACATCGATGTTTTTAGTTACTGCTCAGTAATGTTTACTCTGACCAAGGACTTTCTGAGTCTGATGCTCTGCCAGGGAGGAGGGGAAGCCGGGAGGAAGCAGAGACAGGATACCTGACCCAAACTAGCCAAAGAGGTATTCCATACCACAGCGCGTCATGCCTAGGATGTAACTGAGGGCAGTTAGCCGGAAGGGCTAGATCACTGCAGGGGTGGGGCTGGGTACTGGTCATTGATGAGTCGTTGTATTCGCTTCTGTTGCTATTTCCCTTGTCGTTTTTATCATTGGTGGTAGCAGTGGAATTATCCTACCCTGTATAGTACCCACTATATCCTTGATGGTATCTAAGAACGTGTGCAGTGGTGTGTTAGATCAGAAATACACTGAGACTAATATTTTATTTCTGACAATGAGCAGTAACAGGTAACTCACTAGGAGTGTCAGAAACTATGACAATACAGAAAGAGATTCATCCCATCATACATCATCACAATTCCCAGGAATTGTATGGACTGCAGGCTTCTTGAATGGAGCCTTTCAAGCAGGTCTTTATGTTTAATCTCCTTTGATAAATATTCTTTTTATGAATTTCATTTTTCAATCTTAGTTTTCTATCATATTCCATGCCAATGACTTTCACAACTTAATTGTGTATGCTGCAGAGAAATTCTAATTTTTTTTTTAAATCTTCTGCCTGATAAATCGAGTATCCCTATATATTTTAGCGTTAGAAATTAATGCTTCTTATTTATGTATCATATTATATTCATAATTTTATTATTTTTTCATATAGCTTCTTTCTTATCTCTTTCAAAATGTAAAAGCTTTAGCCTATTTTATTCCTCTTCCAATAGATTTTTTTTCCCCATATCAGTTTCCACCCTTTTCCCCTTTTCTGTACTGTTTCTCGTGTTATTGCATCTATCTTGACATAAGGTTTCAGAATATTAACATGGTTCAGGAATTAGGTCACAGGGAAATTGCATTTAACTTTCAAAAGTTTAAATTTTTAAAGCATACCTAGATGAATTTACCTTCAGTGTTTCAAAATTTTGAAAATACATTTTATTCCATTTGTAAACACCTGAAACTGTTAACCTTAGAAACAGTTTAAAAATTATGGGATAAAAGTATTTATTTTTAATATCTGTGCATATATAAATATTTACTTTCATGGCCCACTGTAGGCAGAAGAAATAAACACAATAAATACACATAAATGGGCTATTTTCTTTTTTAGTGACTCTTATGTTATGACCAGGAAGCTATGCCATATGAGTATTAAAAATTGCTCTGACACTGGTTTGACATTGAGTCTATCCTTAATATAAAGAAATTGCATAAGCAGAGTCATAGGATGCTTAATGGTTTGCTTTAGGTTCATTTTACAAGTGAATTTGCACTCTAAATCAGTTCAAGTGATTTTCACAAGCAAAACAGATGGACAATCACAAAAAGTTTTGAGTAGTCTGTAGGCCCCATACAAGCAATGTTTTATCTTCTTGTCAGAATTTATTCATGAACACAGAGTTTCACTCATGCATCAAAAATATTGTATTTTTGGCTGCTGTGTCCAGGGACATAAGAGAAGGAATTCCGACTGTATGTAGTTTATCCAATGTACAAAGTATTGTAATTATTATAATCCAGAATCTAGGAACAAGAGTGATCTAGGATTATCTCTGCAGCAATTAACTGTTCTACCACAGCCCATTACTTACTTTTCTCAGTTACGTAAATGAGATCATGGCAGGGACTCTATATATGACAAGGAAGTATTAGTTTTTAATTACTCCAGAATGACAAATGGAACAATCACATGTTTTGGTCTGGGATCATTGTTTGGTGTGTATTTGGTTGCGGTTTTTTTTTTTCCCCTGCCTTGTTTTGAGATTTATGTTATTCTCTGCTTTATGTGTAATACCCTTTCTCCCACTATACAACTCATGCAGCATAACATACGGCTGTTCCAGCATTACTTGCAAGTTCAGTCACTGGAGTTTCAGTCAAGACAAGAGCAATCAGTCTCCCTCACCACTCCAGCAATTGCCATCCTAAGACAATAGCAAATGATCCCATCAAAACAAGTGCAATATTCTGCTGGAGTAAGCGCAGTGAGTGTTCCCTGTTAAGTTATGAAGCCATCTTCCAGAAACATTTTTTCCAGAAACTGCCGAGTCACAGACTCCATTTTTGCATTTGTTTGGTTTTATTACTGATCATGATTTTTACTTCTTCATTAGTAAAATGCTTTACAAAATGTTCTACAAAACAGTTACAAATAAGCAATACTGGTCCTTCCAGAGAGTGTTGAAAGTGTCCATGGAGGCACAAACACATTAGCTAGTAAATGTCTTCCCAAAAGGAATAGTGTAAAAACCTGAGATTTTCTTCTACCATCTAAAGATTCCTGAGAATTATATTAGACCTTGATAAGACTTTGGGAAATGATATGATATATGATATGATATGACATGACATGATATAGATATATCATCCAGCCTGGATAAAGCCCCTAATTACCCTCTCTCACCTCATGAGCTGAAGCTGGTTTTAGATGTAGGTTGGACTAGGGAGCTCCTGAGTTCCCTTCCATCCTGATTATAAGATTTTATCATTCTCTCCCATGTTCCCTTGCAACCTACTTACCCAGGCACATACCTAACATGTTGAGTTTCAGGATTACCTTGTTTTAGACCTTTGGTTGTTCTGCATTTCCAGGCATATGACAGTTTCTTAAAGTCATATTCTACCTTTACTAAGGATTTGGTCTATTTACTGTAAATCTTACAAAGTAACTAAATGTCTTTAAAAAACCCCCAAAACATAGACTACAAGGTTTTTACTCCTAAGTGGCAGAATGAAGGTTTTCATCATGAAACTCATGGCTACATGAGTTTATTCTGCCTGAAAAGTTTGAGACTTGTTTCTGCACTTCACTTGGAAGTACAACCTAAGAAATGAATGCAGAAAATACCACCAGAACAGGATATCATGAAAGGTACTTCTGCTTCTTCAGAAACACAGAAGAATAGTACAAAATAACACAGAGTAGCCTCCACCTCTATTGTTAAACACATGATTCCTTTTTCTTCTCTAGATTCAAATTTCCTTCGTGTTCCAATAAGCATTTTTAGAGGACCAGATGTAAAATCAGTTTCAAAGTCCTTTTCAAATGATGGTAACCAAACAGAATCACACAATAGAACAGCAAAAAACCCGTATCATTAATCTGCTCAGTCACTGCAGCAAATTCCCTTCCTAATACTACCATTGGGCCTGACCCTATATATTACAGAGTGCACTGTGCTTCTTGGACTGTTCTGAATGATCTCATGGAAATGCTACAGGTGAAATGCTGAACCACCATGTACACAATAAAACCACAGAGGCAAAGACTAAAGGATAGAAATAACGGATTTCTATGGAAAGCTTTTATTTCCAAAAAGCCAGCCACTTAATTTCTCTTTCTCTTTAGAAAAGGGGATGAGAACAGTAATGCAAAATGCATGGATAAACAAAGACTCAAACCAGGTAATACTTTTAGCTTTAGTATTCCTCCCATTCCTAGTTTTCTGCTTACCCTGTTCATTGTTAAGCATTCTCTTTCTTATCCTGTATCTTATTACCTGTTTTAAAAGCAGAGATGGACTTAGCCACTCCAAAACCTGGCTGCCTTTGCAGTTGCATCTATGTTTTGTCTGCAGTTTAATGCAATAAAAAAAATTAATTGTATCCACTGTCAGTAAAACCTCCACTTTCAGCAGGTTTTTATTACTGCATTTTGTTTGCTATACGAATTGAATATTTTTTCCGTCTATTTGAGTACAACTGCAACATTCTTCTGAAGACATCTTTTGTGTGATAAGCAGTATCATTTCTGTCACCACTCTTTAAATTTGAACTCAATTGTATCATAGTACAAACCATCTATCATCTAGGGCATTTAACATCCTTCTTAGGATTATGTGGGAAACAGCATGGAAAGAGTTAACAAGGGAAGCTGGATTTCCTAGCGCATGCACAATCCAGGTGACCAATCA
>WYDI02025879.1:0-30146 GCA_009867235.2 Psittacus erithacus | reverse complement strand
TTTAGCTACTGCTTAGAATGCTTAGACTGACCAAGGACTTTCTGAGCCTCATGCTCTGCCAGGAAGGAGGGGAAGCCGGGAGGAAGCAGAGACAGGGCACCTGATCCAAACTAGCCAAAGAGGTATTCCATACCACAGCACGTCATGCCCAGTGTGTAAAGGGGAGTTACCCGGAAGGGCTAGATCTCTGCTGGGGTGGGGCTGGGTATCGGTCAGTGGTGAGCTGTTGAATTCTCTTCTCTTGTTATTTCCTTTATCATTATTATTATTGGTGGTCGCAGTAGTGGTTTGTGTTATACCTTAGTTACTGGACTGTTCTTATCTCAATCCATGGGAGTCACATTCTTTTGATTCTCCTCCCCATCCCCCCTGGAAGCTGAGGGAGGAAGAGGGGAGGGGTGAGTGAGTGGGCTGCGTGGCAGGGCTTAAACCACAGCAGGTTCATAAAAATTGACTACGAGGTTTCTTTTAAAATAAGAAGTTTCAGCTACCCTAGACAGTGACATTATTTTAGGAGGTGCATTGTTTATATACCTTATTTTTAAATAAAATATGTTTCAGGATGAACTCTGTCTTGTTGAACCAGAAATTGATAGAATTCTGATTAAAAAAATTGGAAAAATATGTATCCAACCTTCTTTGACACCAGTAAAGAAAACTGTCTTACTTGGAGACGATCTTTGTCATTGTCTTAGAGGAAGGTTCACTGAAATTGCTAAATCAATTTCTAGATCTGAGAATGCAGCGCTGAACCCCTATAATTAGACCTATAAACATGTAGAAAGATTTGCATCTTGGTTTCTTGGCTGTAATAGAAGTTTGTGACTACAGTGCTTTAAAATATTATTTTTTTTTTCAGTCAGTGAATAAAAATGGATTTCTATTTAAAGAATTTAAATAGATTGATGGTTTTGTTAGTTGGGGTTTTTTTTAATATTCTAAATTCTTGGTTCTACTGCTATTATAGTAGAAAAGTTTTTCATTTTTGATATTGTTTAGTATGTTTCCCATTTGCTGCTGTACTTTTCCAAAACTTGAAATAGTGGAAAAGGAAGCAGTCATTGGAAAAGGGGGAAAATTCATTATTTTTACTTTATTTTCCCAAAGCCATTGAATAGCATGAAATGTAAAAAAGGGTGAAAGCAGGAAAGAGAAACTCTAGCACTTTCATGAGAAGTTAAACTATTTCGCTAAAAATTTTTATTATAAAGGTTTTCATAAATGACTTCTTATATATATTTTAAATTGAAACAGATTATTGATCGGTGCTACAATTAGTAACTCCTAGTCTACACTAAAAGTAATGCTTTTCTATTGAAAATGAAAGCTGACACTAGCAATATTTGTGTTTTAACATACTTTCAGCTTTCTCATATACACTTTGTAAGCAATATTATCAGCTTCAGCTCTTGCACACTTTGCAAGCAATGCTAGCAGGTTCAACTGTGGGATAAAGAAACTATAAATTGCACTGAAGTCAAAGATCACTACTCACACCCCCAAATATTTCTATCCATGACTAGAAAATACTAGTATCTTAGAAAAAGACATCTTGGTCAATGGCAGAGCCAACTATCTTCTCTTTTGGAAAGAAGACTGGAAGCGCCGGCAAGGTAAAAGAAAGATGCCTGTAAGTTTGGTAGCGGGTTTAGATAAAGTTGTTTGTTCTTCATTTAGAATTGCTGCCTAGATTGCTGAGCAAATGTGCCTTGTCATGCACCTGCTTTTCCAGTCATCCAGACTGGAACACACTGTGGTTCTTTCTCTGTGTGCCCAAGTTTCCTTCCAAAGGAAAACTTAGTGTGCAGAGACACAGTGCCTAACCAGGTGTCTTTCTGGCACGCATCTGGGATGGTTCCAGATCACATACTTAATAGATCCAAGACTGTGAAGCACACTTGTCCTGTGGTGTCAGTATCATCACTATTTATTAATTTAAAGCAGTTTGGATCAGGTTAGTTTTAAATCTCTCATTTAATTTTTACTCTTGAATAGTTTTACCATGAATTTCAGAAGCAGTGGATAATGAAAAACATTGCTTGATTGCTTTTTCAGTGCTAAATAGCCTAATGATACTTCTGTCTTTTCTCACATTTCAGGCACTGAATAAGATGTCTGCAAATTCCTGAAGCACCAAGAAAATGCAACAATCCTAAAAAAGAATTAGGAAAAAAAGAAAGGAAGCTAAAATAGGAAAAACATTGAAAGTGACTGAGGAGAAAAAACAAACAAGCCTCTCTCCCCCCAAAAAAACCAAAACAACATGCATAGTAATGAGGATAGAGCAACACTTTCCATGTATTCTTATTCTGTGGTTCGTTAATAGAGATTTCTCAATGGTTGGTCACATACATTTCAGTTTTACTCAACTAACATTATGATTATGCCTCAATCTTTTTTTGATTACTATCTTCATAAAGAAGAAAAATTAGGGGAAATAATGATTTTGAGTTGTTTGTATTTGTTTGTAATACTAATTTTCATGTTATGAAATTGCTAGATGAGATTTATACGAAAGAAGTTATAATTTGTTTCTGTATTACATAGTAAAACATGCCAGTGAAAATCAAGAAGGGATAAGAGATTGATCTAGTTAATGTGACAGAAGCGAGGCAGGATCGAAGGTGCTGGGAAAGCAAGGACCCAACAAGGACAAAAAATAAAGAGAACAAAAAGGTAAATTTTGAGTGGATTCCAAAATGTTACTGTGTGCATGACTGAGACCAACATCGTAACTTGAATATCAGCATTGGTCTGTTTAGACCAATAGGCAGATTAAAGGCAGCTGGCAAAAGCATAATGTGCCAGCTTTAATAGTGGCGCAAAAATAGTGGCAATGAACTAGGGAAATGATTTTAGATGATCACCAATAATTTTAATTGATGAAGAAAAGTCATCCAATGGAAAAACTTAATTGGCAAACTAGTGAGTAAAAATGATTTAATGTGTTCTGTGGATCAGAAAATAAGACCTGGCATGGAGCATTGGCTATTAGTGCAGCTGTTGTGAAAATGATCTGCATTGGAAAATTGAACTGAAAAGAGCCACCAGTGAGCAGAAGCTTTGGGAAAAATACTGGTATTTAGCAGTATTTTCTGCAAGAAGTTTAGTATTTTTGCTCTCCTGAAGTTACCACTAATCACATAGCAAATCATCATCAAGTCACTATAAAAGTTAGTAAGAACAAACAGTGGTTTGTGAGGATTCAGAATATTACAGGAATAGCAAAACCAAAATGGAGACTCATCATGCCTGATACTCAGTGAAGACATATATGTTCTGTTGTTTTAGGGCACTAACCAGATGAAATCATTGAAGAGGAATAATCATACAGATGAATGAATATAGATGAGATGAAAATGAACTTAATAATTTCTTTTATATATATTGGTGCCTAGCTGAGGAAAAAGAGTCATGCCACAAAGTACTTGTGTATGTGCAAGGCCTGTAAGACACAGAGAGAAGAATCTAAAGTAGCACTTTCAGATGAGACTGGACACGTCACCTTGCAGTGAGATGACCACAAATACCTACTAAATCTATTGATATCAGTAGTTGATGAAAATATTTATCCTTACATGCATTCTGGTATGCAAAAAGCTGCTATCTAAGTTCTAAGCCCTCTTTCTTCCTTGTGTGGAAGAGTGCCAAGCATAATAGTTAATGTCTAGCTCAATGTTAGATGCCTAAATTTCATGTTAATAGAGCTAAGTGAGATGAATCCCATGTTCTGTGTTAAATTTTTGTATGGCTAGATATTTCCAGATATTTTTCATTGTTTGACAGCTTTTAGGGAGGTTGATGAATTCACTGGGAACATTTGAGTAGTATTTTATTAATGAAATGTGAGGCTTATCTCTTCTTTTCCCTCTTGTGATGTAAACCCTGATCATGATAATTTAAAACATTAGACTACCCAAGAGAGATAGTAAACTATGAACTATCATCAGAGAGATGGAACTTAATATTTTGAGCTAGCTATCTGCCAACAATGTTGGAGGTAGCTTAAAAAGAAGCTTCATGTCTTTCAGCTGTGACAGTTTATATTTTATGATTGATTGATAAATCAGATGTTCTATTATATGCAAAACTAGCCATGCTTAGCTGGCAGCTAAAACAATAAACCAAGACTGTGTATGTATGTAGAATGCCACCGCACTGTCTAATGTGTCAGGTTGAACACTGGGCAGGAAACTTGGATGAAAGGGAAATAGCTGGCTGATGACTAGCTTTGCATTTTAGCTGAGATTTAGAGAACAAGAATCAGTTTATAAATGCCAAAATGACTTACAGTATAAGAACAAATGTACAAGTTCAAATCAAATTTTTTTCCTTGTCCTGCTGACTGTGCTAGAAACCTTTCTCCCCAAGAATATAAATAGTGTTTAATGAGACATAGTATTCTAAAGAATTATCTAGCATGTTTTGTGCAAAAGGAAGTAGCTAAGGCTGGCATATTTTGAAACAGCTTACTGAATTTCAATTTAGCCATTCTAATATTTATTGGAATTTTGAATAAGTTTATTAACTTTCAGTACTCCACAGTTACTTAAAGTGATATATCTGATTCATGATAAAAACCAGTTTCTGCCATCTTATATAAAACTACATTGTATTTTAAGTTTAGTCCCGCTGAAATAAGATAGACATCATGTGGAATAAGTGGCTGACAATGGTGGGTAAAGGTGGCAGAAGCTGAGCCAGTATCTTTTTGTTTATAACATCTGGTTGTTATAGGTTGTTATAGGTATAGAGGGTTCTGCCATTTACTACTGGGCTTTATATTCATTTGATCTGCTATACCTGTGGCTGGCTATCAGGTAAGCCAAGTCACTGTTTGGCTTTAAAATCCTTTGTTAAAGCTGGCTTGATTTGATTTAATGTTGATTTATTTGAAATAACTGATTTTTCTTTACTGTGAAATTTTTGTTTCCAAACTCTTCAGTGTTTTGAACTGGGTTTGCTGTTAAAAAGCTCTTTTGTAAAATAAAGTTGTGGTAAAAAAAGCATTGTGTGGAGGTTACCTGGAGACTTCACAATGTGACATTTTCTCTGTAAAAGTACTATGTGAGAAGTAAACAGCAATAGAAGAAGAAAAATGTCCTTTTAAAAAGCACAAACCTGCTACACAAGATAAGCAGAGGGGATAATGTATAAGTGCTGAAAATTACTGCTTATTTTAGAAAAGTTTGTCAGAGAGGAAAAAAAAGTAGATTTACAAGAGTAATTTGCATACACAAAACTGTAGTTCTTCCTCTAATTAAAAGGGAAGCTAACTCAAATTTTATCACTTAGTTTGTGTTCCTTTACAAATAGGAACATTCTGGTAATGCTGTTCAGGCTAGCAAATTTCCCGTATTTTTAGCTGGCTTGGGACATTATTTTGGTACATCTGAGATTTGTTGGGCTTGTCAGGTAATCAGTAGGTAATAGTGAGTAAATAGGTTTCATTTAGATTACCAGAATTCATTCTGTAAAAAGCAGGAATGACATCAGAAATTCAACTGGCGCAAAAAATATAGCTGTGAATTCCCCAGAAGAGATGACTTATAGAATAAAAATGTTTGTTCAACTGCCTTTTGCATTCACTCATCATCTCTCTTGTCAGTGCCACAGGTTTTCAGTGGTGTGAACGCTTCACTGTGAAGGTTTGGAAAGAAATCCCAAACCCGTTTCAGATACCAGTGTCAAACACCAGTGAATCTAATTCCCCAGTTCTTCATCAAACAAGCCTCCTTAGGCTGCTTCCAAAACTTCTGGTCAATGGCTTTGGAATTTAACCTCATAAACTTTAGTACTGCTTAAGTCAATCACTTGCTTTGTTTTGGTTTAATTTTGTTTTCCATTAAATAAGCTCCTCTGTTTTCATGAGACATGGTTGATTCTGAACCGTGATCCTACCAGGTGTATTCAGTGTTTGTACGCAGGTATATATGATTTCAAAGGCTCACAAACTGAATTTTGTCTGTTCAGGTAAAGGAAATCCTGTATCTGGACTTTCATCTCCACAGACAAACTTTAAATACAAATAGAAGAGGCACTATTAAAACCAAAACTTTATAAACCTTGAATTCTTCACTCAAAAGTGACCCATTCTAAAGGCTTGTTATGGAGTTCAACTTGTTTGTCAAGTTCTCGAGAGAGACAGCCTGGTGCTGTCTATGCTCAATACAGAAAGGGAGAGACATTCTTTTGCCTCATCTTTAGTTAGGGACTAAAATATCTGGAATAAGTTAGGAGTGCTAATTCTCTGTTGGCTATCTTGTCTATAAGCAGCTAGGTTAGATGTTTAACCTTAAGGAAGCTAAAATTCTGTTGGATGAATCCTACTATTAGTCAAAGTCAAAAGAATAAATATTATTAAACTCTCCCTCTTTTTAACATTTCATTTAAAATGTTTTTTTAAAGTAAGTTGTATTTTTCATAGCCTGAACATTTTTATCAGGCAGATGACTGTGAGCCTAAAAGTACAAAGACCTGTGCTGCAGAGGTGATGGACCTGACTGAAACCCAAATTTCACCCGTAAAAAAAGATAAAATAGGGCTGATTAACAAGATGTACGATAGGCAGCTGTGGGACTTAAAGGTCATCCCAAACATGAAGCACATTTACCCTTTTATCTACAGTGTTGTGGTTTGTTCAGGCAACAAACCCTTGAGATTTCACTGTTACCTGTCTATGTTGAGTTACATTGCTATTTTGAATGCTAAGTGATTATATTGTTATGTCAATTGAAGGGTCAATGAATTCAGGAAATTGCTTTCTTACAGCATATATGACAGTCTTTTTTTGTGATTTTTACAAAAAGATTAAATAATTGATTGCGTATTACAATATTACATAAGACAATAATCAGGGCATATAATAATAACATTCACAGAGAGATACACTGTATTTGCTGCAGGCTTTAAAAGCATAAGGATAATGAGTGAAAAAAAAAAAGTTCAAGGCTCCCCTGTAGAAAACATTAGCTCTATTACATATATTGAATATAAAAAAAAAAAAATGGTTTAAAAGCTCCATGGTTCATATGTTTGGTTGTTTTTTTTTCCTCTGCATTTTAAAAAGTATAAGAGGCTAAGGTATGTATGCACACAGATAGGAAGAAATATATTAAAACAATATTTGCAAGTATTTGTTTAAATTCCAGATGTGTGTTTGCTTTAAATGTTTTCAAGATGCTTTTATTTGCAAACTAAATATTTATAGAAACAAGTTTTTGCTTGTAAGGATGCTTCAAAATGCCAATTTTTTCTGTAAACACTCATATAAAAAAGACATTCATACATGGACATACATATTTTTTTATTAGTTGTTTGCTTTTCTCTACTCTTCTCTTTACTGTCAACTGTACCAAGAGCAGAAGCAATACTGTGCGATATGGTGACTAATTACATACAGCAAATTTTGGTTAACTACGGCAAACAATCTGCAAGCTACAGTTGTTCACATTTATTGCCCATCAAACAATTAAAAATAACAAATTTATAGAAATACAAATAATGAAAAATGTATTAGTAACCTATGGCAAAAATGGGTTATTTTTTCCCCTCATGGATAATTTTAAGAAGTTTTTTGCAAAATTATTTCTTTCATATAAAGCTTTTCTGTTTTGGTCTTTCTAGAGCACTGGCGTTGCCAACTTGTGGAGGTAGAAGAAGAGAATGGAGTAAGTGACAAGCAATCAGCCCTGTTGGACCTTGAACTGGATATACTACTGGCTGATCTCCAGAGAGGGAATATGAAGTATGTGCAGAATACAAAGAGGGATTGAAGAGGGGAATTAAGCTGAGGAACTAGGTCAGATAAAGAGAGCGGCAAAAGTAATAATTTCTGCAGCAAATGTAACAGTTTCTTAGAATTACAACCAATTAGAAAAAGACTTTACGTGCATGAACAGTAAGCTTTAACCAATTATATAATACCACACATAGGCCTATAACCAATCATGTAATGCTTTACAATGCGTGATCAGGGTTAAAATTGTATGTAAGACTAATTGCGCACTTAATAAATTGTCTTCTGCTGAACTTATCACCGGAGTCCGTGCCCCACATCTCCACACCAACTCATTGAAAACTTATGAAATTGTGAGTTCACTTCATGTCTTGGTACATGATTCTACTATGAAAATAATTTTACATAGAAAGTGAACAATTTGTGATTATGAGTAGGAGCTGGAAGCTACTGTGCAGCAGGGAAATCATGACATAATCACCATCACCGAAATGTGGTGAAATGATTCACCTGATTGAAGTGCTGCAGTGGACAGCTACAGGCTCTTCAGAAGGGATAAGCAAGGAAAAAGAGGTGGTGGGGTTGTGTTGCATGTTAGGGAGTAGTACATCAACTTCCTTGAACTCAGTGTTGTGAGTGAGGAGGCTGAATGTGAATGAAGATCAGGGGGAAGGCCAACCAAGCAGGTATCCTGGTAGAAGTCTGTTATAGACCACCCAGCCAGGATGAAGCCACAGATGAAGTGTTCCTCAAACAACTGGGACAAGTTTCATGATCACTTGCCCTTTGTTCTCATGGGGAACTTGAACTTACCAGATGCCTGCTGGAAGTACAACACAGCAGAGAAGAAACAATCTAGGAGGTTCTTGGAGGGTGTGCAAGATAAATTTGTAACCCAGCTGGTGAGTGAGCTAACTAGAGGAGATGCCTGGTTTGGTTTGCTGTTCACAAGCAGAGGACTCGTGGCTAATGAGGCTCACCTGGTTGTGAGAGAAAGGCTGTAGACATTGTCTGTTTGGACTTTAGTAAAGCATTTGACACTGTCTTCCACAGTGTTCTTCTGGAGAAACTGGCTGCTCAGTGGCCTGAGTAGGTGCATTCTTTGTTGTGTTGGAAACTGGATGGATGGCCGACCCCAAAAAGTGGCGGAAGATGGTATCACATTTAGTTTGCAGCCAGTCACTAGTGGTATCCCTTAGGGCTCAGTGTTAGGGCCTGTGTTTAATATCTTCATTAATGATCGGGATGAGGGGATTGAGTGCACACTCAGTAAATTTGTGGATGACACCAAGTTGGCTGGAAGTGTTGGTCTGCTGGAGTTTAGGAAGGCTCCGCAAGTGGATCTGGACAGGCTGGATCAATGAGCTGTGGCCAGTGGTATGAAGTTCAACAAGGTAAAGTGCCAGGTTAGGCTGTTTTACCATGCAATGCTACAGGCTTGAGGAAGAGTGGCTGGAAAGCTGCTCAGTGGAAAAGGACCTGGGGGTGGTGATTGATGGAGCTGAACATGAGCCAGTTTGTGCCCAGGCAGCCAAGAAGGCCAACAGCATCACGGCCTGTACCAGAAATAGTGCAGCCAGCAGGGCCACGGCAATGGTCATCCCCTGTACTTGGCACTGGTCATTCCCCGTACTTGGCACTGGTGAGGCTGCACCTCAAATCCTGTGTTCGTTTCTGGGCCCTTCACTACAAGAGAGACATTGAGGTGCTGGAGCGGGTCCCGAGAAGGGCAGCAAAGCTGGTGAAGGGTCTGGAGAGCAAGCCATATGAGGAAAGGCTGAGAGAACTGGGGTGATTTAGTGTGGAGAAGAGAAGGCTCCTTGTTGCTCTCTACAACTATCTGAAAAAAGGTTATAGTGAGGTGGGGATTGGTCTCTTCTCTCAAGTAACAAGTGATAAGACAAGAGATAACAACCTAAAGTTGTACCAGGGGAGCCTTAGGAAAACTTCCTGCACCAAGAGGGTGATCAGCATTGAAACAGGCTGCCCAGGGAAGTGGTGAAATCACCATCCCTGGAAGTGTTCAAAAAACATGTACATGAGGCCCTTGGTGACGTGGTTTAGTGGTACAGTTGGCAGTCCTAGGGTAATGGTTGAACTTGATGATCTTAAAGGTCTTTTCCAATCTAACTGAGTCTATGATTCTAGATTTGCTGTTTTAGTTCACTTTTTTGGAGGTTAAAGCCTATTTACATGTGAATAGGTCCACTCTTAACTGCAGTTCTTTTTTCAGAATCCTCACATGAAACAATTTGTGTCATTTAAGTACTTGAACTTAGAAGAAGCTAAGCTTTAATGATTGGATTTTACTAAGCATTAATGTAAGTCCTTAATTTAGAATTTAAACATGGTTTAAACACTGATCATCACTTTGCTGGGTGGAGCTGTGAAATCTTTCTTTTTTTTTTTTTTTTCCCCCATATGAATACATTTTTACACTTGCCACAGCTTTTGTATGGGATATTTTGTGATTCTGCTTTTTGACCACTGCTGCCAGTATAGCACTGCAGAATGTTTTCTGCTGCTGTTTTTTTTTGTACATTACTGTACAGAAATTAGGCTAATAAAGCCTGTGCTTGTGGTTGGTTTTTTTTTTTTTTTTTTTTTGGGGGGGGGGGGGTGGTTGTTTTTTTTTTTTTGGGGTATTTTTGGTGTTTTTTTTCTTGACATATCTGTTTGTCCACAAAGTGAAGAGAAGCATCCAAATGCCTCTCCCATGAACAGACGAAAAAGGAAGTGTTAAAAAAACGAATTAGATGAAATTAAGACCCAGTTGAACAAAATCTTTTTACAGATTTTGTTTGTCTCAGATGTGAGCCTCTTACTTTATTTGATCCGATCCATCCACTTATATACTAAAATATTGAGTTTCAATATATTTCAATCTGCGGTGTTACAGATGCCCTTCAAAGCTGAATGTATTTGACAAGGCTGACAGTGTCATCCAATATATTGCACCTTCTAATTCTTAAAATACAATAGCAAAGACACCAAGAATTGAAGAGAGGTAGAAACAGTCAAGACAATATTGATTTTAAAATATTTTGTCAACAAATAGATCTTGAAAATTGAAATGTAAAATATACCTCTTGATAGCATGAACAAGACAGGAATGAGGCATATATGTAGTAGAGCAAATGAACAACCCAGCACAAAGATCTGTTTCTTCAACATAAAGGTCTGTTTCTGTCTCATTATCAGCTGACAGTGTAGACTTTAATTTCTCAATTGGCTAATAAATTCCATTGAGGAGAAAAGAAGGTTTTGCAGAGGGGGTGGAAACCTTCGTGCCACCAGCAGATATATATCCAGGAGCTGATATAAGTCATACACTACTAGATAGAAATATAAAACTAGAAAAATATAAGATGTATAAAAAAATATAACACTAGCAGTTCTGATTGCCCTGCATTAAACATTTCTAAACTAATTTTTGCCAGCTTATGCTAGTAATAAACAATAGTCATTAAAATAATCCGCCAAAAATGCCCATCACTGGAAAGTGTGAAATATTTGCGAAATATGTTTACAAAGTGAAAATCAATTTGGTTTAGAGTGGTAATTCATTTCAGTTGAAAATTATGCCAGCTAAACTACCTGTTGAAGAGTGCAATTTGAATTGTAGAGAAATGATACAAAAGCACAATTTTAATAGTTTTCTGTAAGAAGAGACTCTGCTAGTACCAAATATGTGCTTTTCTCCACCCCTTGAAAGTTACCAGTTCTCTCTGCATTATCAACACTAAACATAAGTATTAAAGGAATAAATGATATAGCTGTGACTAAAAATAACTTCTGTTTTTTGAAAGGCCAGTCTGTAAGTCTTCAAAAATTCAGAAGGAGGGAGGAAGAATTCAAACACTGCTGTTAGCATACATATCAGTTAAGTTGATTGATCATTTGTGATTCTTTTGCAATGAGAAAGGATGTGGCAGTTTTAAGAAGAAATATTTGTTGTGTTCTTGTCTATAAATGTGACTTATGAAGTAAGAATACTGAATTCTGTAGCTGTGCAATGTAGAGAACATAGAAGCAAAGCTGATTCCCTGAACTTTCCTAGTATTGGCTGGATGTTTCAAGTGACCTTGCAACTAAAATCATCCTACTCATTTCCAATACATGGTCATAGAATACAGAAAGCACATGTTATCCTAAGCTGGGCAGTACAAATTCTCCATTAGGTCTCCTTAAGAAGATAAAACCCAAGCAGAGGGATGCCTGTCTGCTTCAGAGAAATGATAATCACCAAATACACACAAGTCTATTTGACCTGCATGGAGCCTCATCAAATAAATTGACCATTCATCATCCTCCTCTGACCCTTGTTTTCAGTATTGCTTTCATGGATTACCTGTGTTTTCTGCAGGCAGAATTCTTCACCCTTAGAGCAATCAGCCATATAATGACTTGTGTCTTGGCATCCAGAACATTTGGGGTGCTAGAATGTGACAAAATAAAAGAACTAGAAATTAAGAGACAAAATGATACTGCTTTTTGTCTAGAATTCAGAACACTCAAGCCTTAGTAACATAAAATTTTGTAAAATTCAACTGCTCTGTCATGCAGTATTTTGTAGTATCTTATAAATTTGTCATGATGGCATTTAAATTTATAAATAGGTCTTAAGCTGACATTTGTTTTATCATAAAACCATTCCTGTATAACCCCTGAGCCTGAACACACAGGTTTAGTTACAGCTCTTGGTAGCTGGAATTCTTCATGATTATTGTTAGAATAGTGCCCTGCAGGGCTCTTATGAAAAGGTTAAGCGCTTCAGTACAAGTTACAGCCCCAGCCTTGGCTTCCAGACATAACCATTTTATTGAAACTAAGTAACTTACTTTTTTACTATTTTTTTTAACTGCTATTTTGCTTGGTCAATTTTTATTTGGTGATTAAATATTGAAATGAGTTAATGGCTTTCACTTTGATAAATTGTCTCGTTACAAGTATATAGCTGCATCGTCTGGAACAGGCAAAAAGTGATGGTGAACAATATGAAGAATCAGAAAGTACCTGCATTGTGAAATCCAGTTTTTAGAAAATAATATCTATTCTGCCAGAGGCAAGATTACAGAGACAGAGCAAAAATTTATGAGAGTAAAACCATTCTGAAGATAGAGGAATCACCTCAGAATACTGCATTTCTTTCACGAGTGTTCATAGCGCATTATAATCTGAAACTGTGAGACGCCTAATATTTCTTCTAAGGTCCTGTCACAGGTGAAAAAACACCTAAAAATGTGAATGCTAACATGGCCGATAATTGGGTGCATGGGTGTCTGAAAATTTTGCTAGACCTTGGACTAAACAGAAATGGCATGTCCTGAGTCCTCCAGTTGACAATGAAATGAGATAGAATTACCAGGCTGATCATGTATTGTGCTTCTGCACACTGACTAGATTAAGGAAGAAGTGGTCTCTGATAGAGGGTGAAGATCTTGGCTGAAAGAAAGATCTAAGAAGCTGGGGAAGATGAGATCAGAGAGTGTGAAGACAAATGCTGGGGCATGGCCAGGAATGCTGGGCAGTAATACATAAGACTGGTGATTTAGCAGCAGCATGGCAAGAACAAACGTGACTTTCTGCCCAACCTTCCTGGACCAGCAGTGACCTCCCTGCAGCAAAGTAACGTCAAGACTTATTGAACATAACACTGGAGAGGAGCTGGTAGATGTGTAAGTAAAAGTGGAGTAAAAGCTCTAATCTGCTTGGTTCTTAAACCTCAGAATCTATACCCATGGTGGGTTGCCGCTTACTCTGTCCTCACCCGTGATGGATGCTTAGAAGTACCTAAGTAGACATCTACCTCATGGTTATTTTCAATAGATGAGACTTCTGTGCCCAAATTTCCTTGTTTATTCCTATTGACTAGTCAAAACAAAAGGTTAGGATATGTCAGATGGAAAGCAGACCAGTTGCACCCTTGGTGATATTTGAATATATGAATTTGATGAGTTTTCGAGGATTGAAAATGCTCAGAGGCTGAAAGACAAGATGTCTCCTCCTTGGTAGAATTTATTAGTTTCCAACTGAAATGAAAATAAAGAACTTTGCACATAATGCAGATAAGAATTTTCTAAAAAATCAGTGCCTGCCCAAAACTTGAAACCAGATTATTTTAATGTGAAATATTGTCATATCATTTATATCTGGACCTGTGGGCCGTGGTGTATAACAGATCGGTCATGATCCAGCAGTATATACACGATAGCATTTTACTAATTCAAAGCTTCCACTGAAGTTCAGGAACTAACTGCTGCATGAAGAACCACTTCTTGTTTAAAACAGGGGGAAGTTATGCTTCTTAGAACTGGCCCAGAAATGGGCTTGAAATAAATAACAGTGGGGGTTTTCATTTGTTTGGTTTTTTTTTTGTTTTTTTTTTTTAATTATTTCATTTTTTGTGGATTAACATTAGACTTCTAAGCAGTGCAGTTTTTAATTCAGTGTCCTGTTTGGTTCAGGACATATTTTTTTAATGAAGCATCTAAATGGAATTCAGACTTTGGTCAGGGTTTCAAAGAAGCAGCGATCAGCTTTAATGGCTCACAGCTTTAACAACTCTGTCTTATTTCATTTCTGTTGCATAGGTTAGCTAACATCAAAATTGCTCACTACTAGAATGTTCTTAGAAAACTCAATAAAAAAAGCTAGCATATTGACAAGAAATGGTGCTGTTGACTCAGTAAGTGGTACTTGAATCTGGGTGAGCATTAATTCAGAGATCAGGTTTTTGAAAGGAACTTGCACGTAATATGACATTTCTTTGGGTTTTTTTATTACAATGAAAGAAGACTGTAATCACTGATAATATCCTAAATGCATAAAGAAGGGTGAATTAAGGGCTTGATACTAAATATATATGAGATGCTTTGGAGGACTGCCCTTTCAAAACTGAGTGAGAGTAAATTACAGTATTTATTTACTCTTAACTCGTACGGTTATCCCATTTTACCAGTTGTGTTGGGAGTCTAGGATAAGACCCCTGTGATTTTATCACAAAGTCATGGAATCATGGACTCATAGTATCATAGTATAGTTAGAATTGGAAGGGAGCTTAAGATCTTCTAGTTCCAACCTGCCTTGAACGCTGCCAGGGATGAAGCATTTATCACTTCTTGGACAGCCTGTTCCAGTGCCTCACCACCCTCACAGTAAAGTCAATTATGTTCTGAAGGAGCTAGGGTTCCAACCTAATTGTGACCCAAAATAAGTCACCTAACTTTCTCTGAGATAAATTCGGTCCCTATTGCCTTACTTAGGGTGACACTGTACACTATGAAAGTCTCTACAACCTAACCTCATTTAGGGTGCAATTCATTGTAAATTGTTATGTTTTAATGCCATATTTCATTGAAGCCATACATATAGTATGGATAGTGTACCTGCTCCTTACACTTCAACCCTTGATTATTTTGTCACTGTGTTTAACATATTCATGTATTGAAATAAAAAAATATTTTATCTTTTATAACGGCATATTTTGGAGATCAGTCACAGCTACAAATATTCTGTGTGTTCTTTCTTCATTTATGGATAGAAGAATCTCCAGGGCATCATAAATTTTATAAAAGGCAGTCAGAAAATTTAATTAGTTTTTGTTTTGTTTTTTTTTTTAAGCTGAAAGGTACTTACAGCTTCGTGTAACTTGACAAGTGAAAACTGCAAATGCTAAGGATTCATACTGTAATATTTCCATTTACTGAACGTGTGTTTGGCCAGATCTATACTATTGTGACGGAATGTGTTTGGTGCATCTGGAAAATCTGGATGATGGATCCTAACTTTGGAGCACAGTGCAAATATTTTTCTTAAATAAATTAAAGGTATTTGATTTCTTGTTTTAGATGACTGTGTCATGCATCAGTTCCAATAGCTTTCAGAACCTTTGATCACAAATACCCTCAGCATATCTTCATATTATCATTACTATAAAAAGGAACTCCCATCTAAAGCTGGTAAGATGAATATGACATATTCCATGTGTTCCAGTGTGATCCTTAGAACTTTTCTGCATGTGAAAATTCCTGCCTGGCTGCTAGTGGACACTGAAAGAATCCATGTTTTCCTCAACTCTACCTTTCTAATCCTTTGCTGCAGGTTGTGTAGAGGTTCAGTAGGTCTGTCTGGATACAGTGGAACAATTTGCAAGGAAACGGTATTTGTTTCACAGATCCTCCCATACAATTAGGGATGAAACAGGTTTCGTACAATGTTATTCAAAACCAGGAGACTATGTTTTCTTATTGAAGAAAACTAGGAAGAAAAAGAAGCAGGAATTTTTACTTAGCTATGCTTGCACAGATTGTTTCTTCTCTGAGCTAGAGTTTCCTTCTACTAATTTCAGATAGAAGTTATCTTACTGTACTAAGATAACTGTTGATTACTCTAATTCTTTTTGACCATCCCAGGAGAGAGAAAGAACACAGAAAGTTAGGACTATTTTTCACTTCCTTTGTTTTCCTACTCTCTGATTATAAATGGACATGTATTATTTTGCCCCAGGAACAAGGAGCTTCTGTTATGAACTGCTGCCAGAGATTGAGCAGAACAGTATCGGGTTTGCAAGGGTCATGTGGCTCTGTGTCATTCTTCTTTAGGTCAATCTGCGGTCCTATCAAGACAGAGGAGCCCATGCTGGAGCAGGTTTGCTGGCAGTACTTGTGCCCCTGTGGGGATCACACTGCAGCAATCTGTTCCTGAAGTGCTGCTCCCATGGAAGGGCCCCATGCTGGAGCAGGTTATCAAAAACTGTAGCTTGTGGGAAGGACCCATATCAAAGAAGTTCATGGTGGACTTTCTCCTGTGGGAGGAAGCCTGCACTGGAGAAGGGGAAGAGAATGAGCAGTAAGGAACAGCAAAGATACAATGAATTGACCACAACCCCAATTCCCCATCCCTCATCCCCCTGTGCCACTCAGGGGAAAGAGGCAAAGAAACCGGGAATGAACTTAAGCCCAGGAAAAAGGGAGGGGTGGAGAGAAGGTGGTTTTAAGATTTGGCTTTACTTCTCATTATCCTACTCTGATTTGACTGATAGTAAATTAATTTTACACTGAGTCTGTTTTGGCCATGACAGTAATTGTTGAGTAATCTCTCCCTGTCCTTATCTCACCTCATAAGCCTTCTGTTGCATTTTTCTGCCCTGTCCAGTTGAGGGGAAGTGATAGTATAGCTGGGTGGGCAGCTGGCATCCTGTCAGGGTCAACCCACCACGTAGATAAAAAATGTACGTAGTCTTTCAGGATGGAATCTAGAGTGAATCTTCACACAAAGCCAGAATCTACCTTCTTTCCTGTCCTCTAACTCATGAAAAATCATTCCCTGGTGGAACTGGATTGTATGAAATAATCTCTCTTTTCCATAATTCAAAATTGTGTTGTATGAGGCAATAAAGTCTATATAAGTTATGTGATTTAAATAATTTTCATCAAGCTTTTAGATCCCTAATAAATAATTTAGTGCAATACAAATCCCAAAACTTTTCAAATGAATGTAATAATTCTTTACAAGACACAAAAAATACTTATCGATTCAGAATGAGCATCACATATTGTAAGACTGATCAAAGAGACAGCAGCAAGTATATCCACTCTTTAAAAGATTAAAATCTTTCATGCAAAGATATTTTAATTAGAAAGTTTCTGGGTTTGCTTTGTAAAATATCACTGAATAACTTGAAAATTTGCAAAATAAATTAGGAGTGTGATTAGAAAGCAAAATTGTGTAAAAAATTCCATAAAAATGACTTGAAAGAATATCTGATTTGGGGCTTTATCAAAGAAAATAAGCAGGAACAGCGTCACAAGCTAGTGAACACGTAAAACAAATCACTATGAAGAGTAGAAGGGAAAAAATGGGTACCCAAAGAAGCCTGCACATCAGCTAACTTTAGACATGTGTTGCAGTACCTGCATTTGCATTACTCATCTTGCCTCCTTTCATAAGCAACAGAAAAAAAATAGGTATTCCAGGATGCCATTGATCTCAACCCAATACACCTGTTTAATGATTCAGTCATTGAAGTTAGCTAGATATCCTGGAACATATGATATCATTTATTCCAGCAAGGCAACCATTTTGCTCTATTCACTGTGTAGAAAACCAGTGCTTAAAATCTGTGTCCACATGAGTGGAGATTCAGTTTACTTCAACCAGACAGCTAGATACCTTGACCGAGAGAGTAGGGAGCCAAAATGAGGTGTTAGGTACCTGTAACCTGAGATCAGCTCTCATAGCTTTTTTGACATCTAAATTGTTGGGGTGGCTCCTGTCCTGGGTTCAGCTGTAGCAGTTAATTTTCTTTCTAGTAGCAGGCGCGGTGATGTGTTTGGACTTTAGTGTGAGTGCAATGCTGATATCACACCCATGGTTTAGTTGTTACACGGTAGCGGTTACCATGACCCAGGACTTTTCAGTCTCAGGCTCTGCCAGGGGGGAGGGGCACAAGAAGCCAGGAGGAAGCAGGGGCAGAATGCCTGACCCAAACTAGCCAAAGAGACATTCCATACCACAGCACATCATGCCCAGTGTATAAACTGGAGGGAGTTACCTGGAAGGCCCAGATCGCTGCTCCGGTCAGGCTGAGTATTCGTCAGCAAGTGGTGAGCAAGTGTATTGTGCATCACTTGTGCTTGTTGTTGTTTTTCCTTTCCCTTTTTCATTTTATATTCTCTCCTCTTGTTATTTCCCTTATCATTATTATTATCATTATTATTATTATTATTATTATTAGTAGTAGTAGTAGTAGTAGTAGTAGTATAATAATTTAGTTACTGGACTGTTTTTATCTCAACCTGTGGGATTTGCATTCTTTTGATTCTCCTCCCCATCCCACTCTAGGAGGGGGAAAGGTGAAGGATGAGTGAGCTGCTGTGTGGTGCTGATTTAAACCACAAGCGGCTGGATTTACACCACAACTTCTATGTTTGGAGTGTTGGAATGGAAGGATACAGACTCTTCAGAAAGGACAGGCAGGGGAGATGAGAAGGGGGTGTCACCCTTTGTGTCAGTGAGTGGCTGGAGTGGCTCAGAGCTGCACCTGGGAATGGGATTAAAGGGAGGACAGGGACAGGCAACATTACAGTGGGGATCTGCTACAGGTAACCTGACCAGGAAGACTGAGTAGATAAGGCCCTCTACAGACAGGTAGGACAAGCCTCATGTTCACAAATCCTGGTCCTCATAGAGGTCTTTAACCATGCCAATATTAGTTGGAGGGACAGCACAGCAGGGCACAAGCAATCAAGGAGGTTCCTGGAATGAGCTGATCATAACTTCCTTTTTGAAGCAATAGAAGAATGAACAAGGAGAGGGGCTATGCTAGACCTTGTTCTCACCAAGAGGGAGGGGCTGGTGGGGAATGTGAATCTCAAAGGCATCTTTGCTGCTGTGACCAAAAAATGATGGATTTTGAGATCCTTAGGGAGGCAAGGGGAGTGCACAGCAAGCTCCCTACGCTGGGCTTCAGAAGAGCTGGCTTTGGTCACTTGAGGGATCTGCTTGGTGGAGGGCCATGGGATAAAGCTGTGGAGGAAATAGAGGCCCGAGAAAGCTAGCTTATATTCAAGGTTGACCTCCTCCAAGCTGAGGAGTGATGCATCCCAAGAAAGAGGAAGTGAGGCAAAAATTTCAGGAAACCTGCATGGATGAACAAAATGCTCCTGGACAAACTCGGACACAAGAAGAAAGCCCACAGAAGGTGGAGAAAAGGACAGGTAGTCTGGGAGGAATATAGAGAAACTGTCAGAGCAGGCAGGGATCAGGTTAGGAAAGCTGAAATCCTGATAGAATTGACTCTGGCCATGGACAACAAGAAAATCTTCTATAGGTATGTCAGTGATAAAAAAAAGGTTAGGGAAAATGTTGGAGCCTTCCAGAAAGACACAGGAGATCTGGTTACCCAGGATAAAGGGGGGCTGAGTTACTCAACGGGTTTTTTTTAGCTTGATCTTCACTAGCAAGTGCTCCAGCCACACTGCCCAAGCTGCAGAAAGCAGACAGGGACTGGAATAGTGAAGAACTGCCCACTGTAGGAGAAGATGAGGTTTGAGATCATCTAAGGAATCTGAAGTTGTACAAGTCCGTAGAACCTGAGGGAAGTGCTGGTTCACGTGTCTAAGCCAATATCCGTTTCATCCATTCCATTGAGAAGTCATGGCAGTCTGGTGAAGTTCCCACTAATGGAAAAAATGGAAATACAAGCCTCGTTTTTGAAAGGCGAAAAAAGAAAAAGCCAGGAAACTACAGGCCAGTCAGTCTCACTGCTGTGCCTGGCATGATCTTGGAGCAGATCCTCCTGGAAACTACCCTGAGATGTACAAGGATAATAAGGGGCTGACTGGTGACAGCCAATATGGCTTCTGTAGAAAAATACCTGACACTTCTTCACAGATGAAATAAACAGCTGCTTCTGAGTACCAGAGAGGAAGACCCTTTATAGCTCTATTTAGATATCAGAATTGAGGCATTTAGGTGGGTTTTAAAAAATGGAGACTAGAAAACTTCAGATTAACAAAAATAACTGTCTATCTTCTGGTGAATTGAATTTCTCTTTAAACTCCCTTCATATAAATAGCTAGATAGATTTATAATTACGCACTGAGACAAATAAGTTTAATTATCTGCATTCAACATCTGCAATTTACAAACTGAATCCAGTCCCCAAGTACAAGGAAAATCTGCTTAAGTATGGGATTCAACACTTGCAATATTTAAATGTATACAGTGAACATATCAGCTTGAAATCTTATCAATAACCTACAGCAAAGTTTGGATTCTGGATGGATCTGAAGAGTGAATCAAGATTCAAAAGTGCCTTCACAGTCAGTGTAGAGGATTAATGCTGATGGTGTTCATAGTATTGGGTAAGAAACAGGGAAGTGGAAAAAGTAGGAACTGAAGGCTACAAATGATGATGTATTAGTGTTAGAGAAAAATCATATAAATCATAATGTAAAACTGCTCAAAATTAATGTAGCTCACCACTTAAAGTCATCTTGTACTCTGCAAAGTTTATAACATCCTTTTTTGATCACAGTTTAATTCTTTATCCTGGATGTTTTATGTCTAGCACATCTTACACAGGCTTTGCCCTAATTACCTAAAATAGTTCTGCCATAGTAATGCAAGGATTTCAATTTTACACCTACTGGATTAAAAAGCTACAACAGCAGGCTGTCTATGTGTGATTATTTCCCCAAAATGGATTTTAAATAGTTTTAAATAATTAAATTAAAATAATTAAAATTAAATAATTTTAATAGTCAGTTACTGTTGGGTTTGGGGTTTTTTAATATTATTATTACTTGTTACTCTCCTTAGCAATTCAGATAGTTATTTTCTGTAATTTTACATGTACTGTTCAGAGTGGCCTCTTCCAGAATTTAACTGACAAATGTGGAACAAAAAGCATTCTGTAGAGTTAGAAACTTTTTTAATTCTTTTTTCCACATCAATAAGTTGTAAAATTATTTAAAGCATTATAATTTCACTGCTCTGATCTGAAGAAACTGTGGCACCAATATCTAAACCAGACATTGCTGACCACTGAAGTAGTGGCAGAGACAGAATGAGAACTCTTTTGTTCTCAGCCCAAGAATAAAGCATTCTTCATGATTGGCAAAAAACTCACAGGCTCGAGTTGTCTGCCTCTGGTTTCTTTTAATCTTCATTGAGTCCTCTAACTCTATGCTTTCCAGCTTTACTGTTAAAATTAATTCATCATGTCAATTGCCTCTCTTTAGACCCTTAAGCTGATATGCCAATCCCCTGCTTACAGCCCTAGCAGTGCCTGATACACTGTCCTGGACCCAATGCTTCAGAAGAACCCTGACTTCATAAGTGCTGATGCCTGCCTCTCAGCCTATGCTTGCTTTAGAGAAAATAGAGAGAAACAGTCATGTGTAAAACCTTTTCCCCTGACCTCTTTCAGAGCTCCATTACTGGAAAAGATTCTTCACATCTAGAAGTGCTTTCTGAATCCATCAATTATAAAAAGTAGCAAAAATGTAGATGCCTATAATGTAGCTATTTTCATGGTTTTAAAAAAATGTCACCCTTTTTTCTCTGTCCAAGTTGCCTAAGCACAGTAAACAACTGATATAAAGCCCTAAAATCAAAACACAGCCTAATCCAATGTCAATGATTCTTTGAATTGCAAAAGCTGTGCAAGGACTTGAACCACCAGTCCACAAGGCATACAGTAGCTTAAAGATAGGGATTTGGGTGAAGATGATAAGAATATCCTCTTCCTAAATTTTTGATTATGTGTGCGCATTCATTGCAGGGAGCTATTGCAATGCACAAGCCCATGAGCGTCAGGTGCAGCAGCACTGCACATGATCACCATAGTGACACTTTTAGTATTAGCCAGTTATTTAGTATTCAGAATTTTTTGCCTCTTGAGGATCCTTTTAACAGACACTAAAGACAAAGACTACAGCAGCACACTTTTTAAAAAAGGTTGTTTCTTGAGGCATTTTTATTTCATTGTTAATTCAGTTCATTTCAATGATACAACAAAAAATCTTAAAAGCACTTGTTTTTTAGAAACCATAGGTTTTTGACCTCGAAGTAGCAAAGTACCACTACTAGTTATACCATTTTTTTATCTCTGTTTTTTTAGCTTTCGATTTAGAGATGGATGAAAAGTGCTATCATCATGGCAAAAACCTAACTTGTTCATATTGCAGGTAATTACATTTAGTAGATTTATATAGTGACAGTTATCACGTAATTGGAACTTGATAGAAGAAGAAAACTTGTTTCCCAGCAACAAAGAAGACTGTAGACGGTTACCCTGGTCTAGAATTGCTGACTCTTTTCTTTTGAGATCTTAGATCCCATTAAGACCACATGTAGCCAGCAGATTGTGAAAAGGAGAACTTAGGTAACTCACCCCAAAAGCAAAGTTCAAGAGGAAAAGAGTACCAGTACTATATGTAGTTAGATTAAATTGCTGGATCAATTTTGAGTTTTCTGAGTAACGCAGTAGCAAGCTGACCCCATCTGGCTGAAGTATTCCAAGAACATATTCAGAGTAATAAGGGTATATAAGTCAAAAGGTACAATTTCAGGAGAATCAGTACAGAAACAGATATAGATGAGTTTGATGGCAGTATGAAGAGGACAATGGTTGCCTTTGACAAGAAAGGAATAAGCATGCTTCTCTGATACTGTTGGACTAGATATTCAGGCCCAGCTTTTTATATGAGTTGGTCACATATTCAAGGGTGGGTATATGCAGACATTCTTGAGTATCTGACCCTTCCTACTAGGAAAATTTCAAAGTTACAGAAGTCTGAGTTTGCTAATGTAAAAATTCTCACCACTGATATTGAATAGATAGTCTCCAGTTTTTGTAAAAGTAACATTTTTGTATCAGAAGTGTTTTCAATAGGGCTTTTGAAGGAGTTCTATTATTCCAAAACATAATTTTAAATGTTGTTAGCATAGTTATATCATATACGACAGCTTTCTGAGTCTCATGTATGTTTTATATCATAGCTAACTTAAACCATATGAAATAACCAAACAGAAAATTTTCCAATGATGTTAAAGGGGGAGAACGCTTACAGCAAAATTCTAAGTGCTGACAATCACTTTCACAGACAGTTAATTTGTAAAACATCTCATAACTGATCAACAAAGTTATGTGCAATATGCAAAACACTTTCTTAAGAAGTCAGGGAAATCAACCATTTTCACATAGACATTTTTCTGGCTTTATTTGTTTACCACAAATAGTAATTCCATATAAATTTCCATTGATTTCTTTGGACTCAGAGGAGAAGTGAGGTACTTCTTGTCATGAGACTGCTATAAGATCTTGCAGCTCATGAGCAGGTAAAAACATTTTTTATAATCTATTGTATGAATTACTGATGCTGTATTTTATTGATTATTAAGATAGAGACAAATTAGTAGATGTTAAGTGAGTAGTGTAGAAAAGTTTGCATGAACACAAATGTTTCAGACTTTCAAGGCTACTTTAGTTAACTGAACAGTTAACTAAAACTTTAGAGCTGAAAATTAAAAAGTATTGCAAAATGAACATTTGTCCTGTAGAACTTGCTTCCAAAGTTCTCAAAACAGTCTGATGAAGAATAGGAGATTTCAGTCATGCAGGTTAATATTTTTCTTTCAGAAGCATTTTGAACAGAATCTGTATAGCTGGTTTATTTGTGCTGCTCTTTCAACATGTATGTTCAGAGAGTATAATAGCAAGCCTTTCTTTCAGGAATGAGGGAATGTGGTTTTGCTTTGAAGTACCATTGCCAAGGCACTACAATAGTTTACTCCTATGGAAAGGTTAAAACAAAGCACAAGGTTCCATTCTGTTTCCAACAATATTTTAAAAATAATAATAGTAGTAATAATACGTGCAAATACATATATGAATGCTTACAGAGCCTAACAACTCAAATTAAACTGTAGCTGACTACATAGAAAAGGAACTTTATGTAGTAAAGATTATTGTATCACGAAAGCCAAGAGCTTGGCAAGATTAAGAAATTAATTTGTCTCTGATGAGAACATCTGTACAATTAAAATTAAAAGCTAGTAATTTAGACAGAATGCGAACTCATACGCCTCAGGTCCCATATAAGAGAGTTAAGAAAGAGACACTGCTAGAAACAAAGAATAGAAGAATTCTGCACTTTATTGCTCAAGTGTTTACCTAAAGAAGTAATAAGCACTGGATATGTCCATACTAGGCAGGATGCTGAACAAGTAGAAATTTAAATCTTCTGCTATGTTATTCTGCTATAATATTCTGCTAAATTTAAATATTCTGCTGTGCTCCTGGTTTTAGTTTCATACTGAAGTCCCATCTCAGCAATGATAAGTAAATACTTATAGAAGACTTGCAGATTTGTTAATAGTCTAGAAGTGCTATTCTCTCTTGTGACTGAAATAATATACCATAAGATGAAGATAATAGGAATAATACATTCTTTGTGGCTACTTTTGTTCACTTGATTTTGGAAAGCAAAATCTTCATTTCTGAGAGAAGCGCAGTCGAGTCTACCTGATAAAAAGGCCACATTGTGAATAAATAAATGTGAAGGATAGTGTCATATTAGTATCTTTGGTTCATGCAAGCACAAATAGAACTTCATTGCACTATAAAATAAAATAAAATAAAATAAAATAAAATAAAATAAAATAAAATACAATACAATAAAATAAAATAAATAATCTCCCCACCCAGCATATCTAATATCTGAACTCAAGAAAGTGACTTTTGGAATTTGAATCCAATACCTTATTGCCATGTGAATCATTCACATTATTGGTTTCTAACAACTGCTTTGTGCAGTAATGTAAATAAGTTATTGCTAAAACAAAAAGAGAGGGAATGGATTCACTGACCATGGCAAACACAGCTTTTCCACAATGCAGTAATAAGAACGAGGCTCCGGAGGGGCCTTCAGGAGCTAACAGCTCATAGATCAGTGACTGTTGACAAAGCGCAACATAGTATTAGTCCTTAATCTACTTTTTCAAACGCTGTGCAGTGACATCAAAAGAAACTCATTCTCAATGCATAAATGGAAAAAAATAGTGACAATAGGGATATAAACATTTCAAAGTTTGATGAAGAAGGAAAAAACTCTCAAAATTCTGAAGTTTTCTGAAAAGATTGAAATGTGAAAGAAAAAAAATCTTAGAAATTGTCTAAAATAAAGACCAATACAATATTAATGGAAGACAATAAAAGTAGCAGGACGTGGGTTTTGAAATTTACAATAAGAACCTTTGTTTCAGCTAGCTTTTCTGCTCTGATGAACAAAATCCTTATAATACTTGGGCTTACATATTCCAAAGCTATGTTTTCCAAAAGTGCAAATTCCAATTTTTATGCTGGCTCAGTGTTTGCTTTCTGTCAGGAAAATACTGTTCTGAGCTGAGTGTATGAGAAGTGAGACCTGGAGACGAAATGACTCAAGATATTGGAAAGTGTAGGACCTTCCAACTTTCTGGTATCTGTGAATAGCCAAGGATCTATCTCAGCCTAAATCTCAGTTTTATTATAAACTAGGCAAAGTATACGCGCATTGAAAGAGGACGTGAATATATAAATTACTTGGTAGCATGTCTCAGTAAGTCTCAATCAGATTGAGTCTTTCATGAAAGGCAGTTGTAAACACTTTTCAGTTTCAAAAAATTATACTGCCAATGGGTCTGAAGGCTGAACTGGAATAGGATCCTCCCTGCATCAAGATCTTTCAGTTATGCAGTAATGAATTTCATAGGGCCATGATGGGAATATGTGAGCATGGCCTAATTCAGTAGCATAATTAGTCTGCTCTGCTTGGAAAGAACAACTCTGTATAGCCAGCACTGTATGCATTTTATATTATACACTCATTGGATGAAAACCAGAACTAAAGCTGATTCAGGAGTCTGCAATTCAGCTTTTAGCCAGTACAGCATTTCTTAAGTGAAAAATGATAAAATATTAAAAGTATTTCATAAAAGGTAAATAAATTATTTCCCTAATGCCAATAAAATTATATTAATTAGTACCATGGGAAAAAAGACCTAACCTGACATTATTATTTATTTCAGAAAAAATGTGGTTAAAATAAGTTTTATTTTGTATAATCATTTTCAATTTTTCTTGCATAATTTTTCAGAAAGATGAGCCAAAACCTGTTTATAACACCGCGTCATTCTGAAGAGAGATGCAAATTTGAAAGAGAGGGGAAAGGACTTTTCTTATGCCAGGAAATTGGTCTTAGGATTTAAGATGTGCTTTAGAAATGTCATTTGCAGAACACGACTTGAAGCAAGATTGCAGTGCCAGATATCACTAAGTAAAAAAGCATATTATGTAACTTTTATAGCTCTCTTTTGTGCAATGCCTTTCTATGCTGATTAACTGGAAAATTCTATCATTGTCATTTTGTGGCCCAAAGTGCAATGTGATTTTATTTAATAAGATGTATAACCTTCCTGTCTGCCTGCTCTTGTTGACACTGTTAAATAGGGTGTACATACATCATCATGACTGTGGCAATGTTTTTTGTTGGTCTAGTTATGGTTTCCAAAATATTTCATTGCAAGACATTTTGACATTTTTTTAAAAAAGTAAAAAGAGAGAGAAATACATTTAACACTAGTTTCATAACTTCTCTTTCCATAACTTGTACATACAACATCCAGTTGTATTAGTAAGAAAAGAGGATAGCTTTCTAAACTGCCTGGGAAATAAAATCAGGGAAGACAGTCAGCAGCTATAGCATTCTCCAATTAAATTTCAGGAAAAAAAGTCCTCATGTTATGTCTTCTGTCACTGCTCTATTGCTCATTTGTAAGAACAAACATTTGCCATGAAGACACAACTGCCAATTTGGACTAACTAAGACAAATGAGATAATGAGGCCAGTGGCAGCTTTAAGTTGACAGACCCAGATGAGTGCCCAGATCCAACTAAAAAGCTTTCTTTTCCTGCCAGAAGGTCTATATGCTAATACTAACTAATTTGCCAGCTTTGGCCCTACAGTGCTTGACAATAGGAGAGCATACCATTTTGTTACAAATGTGACATTAATTTTGATGTAAACTACAGCTGGAACAAGTAATCTATACACTCTTCTGTCTGAGGAGGTGAGGACCAAAACCATAAATCCTTGTCTGGTAAAAAGAAGTACGAAAATTTGTTAGTGGACATGCAAATGATGACGGGCAAAGGACAAAGTTTATAGTAAATAATGAAAGAAGCAAAGCTGCAACAGTCAACAACTTCTTATACTCCTTTGGTTTGATGTCTTTACCTTAGCATTAAAAGAAGAAACAAAGGATTTGCCCAAATTCCAGAGCCAGCACAAAACACCACTTGGGATCTGATATTCATTTGAAGAGCTGCACATAAAGAGAACTTTTCAGAGTATTTCAAAACACCTTCTTTAATTAATTTCCATCACTATTATTTTTGAGATTCTTTTCCTGAAAGAAACATTTCCCGAAACTTTTCCCATCCCTCCCCCGAGCTTCATAAAGGAATTAAGTAGGAATGGAGGAGTTATGAATATACAAGATATACATATGGATAAGAAATATGTTTTGTAGATATCTGTAGGGACTGTAGTAATAGGACAAGGGGTAATGGGTTAAAATTTAAACAGGGGAAGTTCAGGTTAGATATAAGGAAGAAATTCTTTAATGTGAGGGTGGTGAGGTACTGGAGTGGGTTGCCCAAGGAGGTTGTGAGTGCTCCATCCCTGGCAGTGTTCAAGGCCAGGTTGGATGGAGCCTTGGGTGACATGGTTTAGTGTGTGGTGTCCCTGTCCATGTCAAGGGGGTTGGAACTAGATGATCTTAAGGTCCTTTCCAACCCTAACTATTCTATGATCTAGTGCATGAAATAACAACCAAAAAACTTCACATTAATTTATATGCTTTTACTCTTAAGGGCTGTGAGAAGAATGTGCAATTTTAGAGGCATATTATCAACATTTTTTCCCCTTTAGAATACAGCATGGCTGATGTGTAACATTAGTTCTAATGTTACAAACAAAGCTATATACTGCCCTAACATAATGGAGCTGCTGGTGATTTCAATGGCTGTTGACCAAGGACGTTCTACAGCTTCACACTAAGACACTTCAGAGAAAAATGCTGTTCATATAATTGTTCAGACTTAATCCTAAAAATTAACCTCACCCAGATGATTTAAGTAGCTAGAACTGTAATGTCATTTTTCTCCTAGTTATATTGCGACCATTATAAAACTCTTTTAATGTGGATCAGTAGAAATAATCATTATCTACTTCTAATGCACTTGAAACATATATACGGGTTCATACTGTTTTGCTAAATGAACCACAAATAAAATGCAAGCTTTCTTTTATGAAAAACAAAAAAGCATTGTATCAGGTAATTATATATATGACCAGCTACTTAAAGAGAACTTTAATTTTTAGGGTTTTATAGTTTTGCTTAATCTTTTATAGTTTTGCCCTAATGTGCAGTATTTTAAAGGCTATGAAAATTGAATAATGAAAGACATATTGATGCAGGTCCCAAAGAACAAAAAGAGTACATTCTAAATTTAAAATAACCAAATTCAGTAATGCAGTGTACTTTCTGAAGTATTTTCTATAACATTTTGACTTCTGATATGGTAAAATAATTATATAGAATGATAATCAGTATCCCTTACTCAGATATCTAAGATGAATGAATATTCTCCTGTAAACTTTTCAACACTCCCGCCTTCTCCCTTGACAAACAAAAGGAACTCAGTCATTTACTCTTTTAAGAAAACTGGTTTACTAGGTGCTCACAATTTATACGGAGGTTTGATTACAAACTTAGTCATTATGGAAATAATTGTGAGCTGTACTGATTTTTGTTTTGTTGTGCAAGTTGCTAAATCTGCACAGTTTTAAACAATTGAAATTCTAGCTTGTAATTATTAAGTGCAGGCTATTATATAGCTCATATCAGTAGTATTACGGTCAAATACCGGATATTGAATGCTGGAGCAAGCATAGGCAAATCAGAAGATATCTAGCTACCTTCTGAGGACAAAGAAAGCTCTCATTACAGTGTGAAGGACTAAAGGGAAAAGGTTTTATCAAGTTGCATTTCATGTTGCATAGTGATTTATCTCAGGAACTCATGAGCAGGATTCATCTGGCGTAGCTTTTACCGAGTAACTTCCGAGGAAGCTGTGTATATATATAAAAATACATGTATATAAAAATTTGCTAAGCCCCACAGTCAAAACACTCAAGATGTGTATCTAATGAGTCTTTATTTAGCAAATGTGAAATACTTTAAGGAAACAATTACCCAAAGACTTAGAGCTTTTGAAATGAAATGGTACAATGATTCCTGTAGTGATCAGAAGAGAACACATCACAAATTAAGTAATACAGCTGGTTTAAAAGAGATGGCCCTTGATGTCATGTTGTGTTCTTTGGCCTGGTAGAGATTAGCAGACTATTCGAGAATGACTACACAGGATAGTACAATGACATGGGCAGTTTAATGATTTGCAATCCAGTTTGATGATTTGGAAGACGCTATATTCTAACTTTGAAAAACTAGGCAGGATTCTATCAGTTTACCAATGTAATTTATATTTTACAATCTTCCAACTCTGACTACTTTTGTCAATTTCAGAAGTCTCTTGTAATATTCTTGATGTTTTCTCCACACAGTTGATAAAAAGTAGGATAGCACCGGGAAAAGCACAGATTACTGAAGCAGTCCAGTCGAAATAGTTGATTTGATGATAATTTTCTGTTTAGTTATCTTTTAAGGTCTACCAATTTGGGAATTTGGTGTGGTTTAAGCTTAGTCGTAAATTAGAAAACCATGTAGCCTGCTCATTCTCCCCCCCCCCACCACTCCCAGAGGGATGAGGAGGAGAATGGAAAGAATGCAG
>WYDI02025878.1:0-10071 GCA_009867235.2 Psittacus erithacus | reverse complement strand
AAGCTGCTCTAGTGGAAGGTGTCCCTGCCCGTGGCAGGGGTTGGAGCTGGAGGAGCTTTAAGGTCCCTTCCAACCCATTCCATGATTCTATGAATAGTCCACTTTGCCAGGACACAGTGCATGTTGTCAGGAATAACTCCCAGCACAGGCAGGTAGTGGCTGTCTCAGGGAGGTCTTTGGCCATGGGGTCCCCCACTGCGGGTGGACGGGCAGCCTGGGGGTCTGAGACTGGGCTGGCCTGGTGCTGATGCCTCTGCTTTGGTCCCCCCCACCCAGCCTGCAGCAAGGGAAGAGCAGCAGCACCGGCAACCTGCTGGACAAGGATGACATCGCCATCCCACCGCCGGACTACGGCATGGCCTCCCAAGCCTTCCCAGCACAAGGTGCCAACACCTTCAAGCAGAGGCCGTACAGCGTGGCCGTGCCCGCCTTCTCCCAGGTGAGCCCGTGGGGCAGTGGGGGCTGCTCCCACTTCGGGAGGGATGCTTTATAAACAGGAGATGCTTGGGCGAATCCCTGGGCGTTAGTCCCTGTCGGAGCCCAGCCCGGCTGTCCGCAGCTTCTCCATCCCACTGGTGGTTTTAAAGCAGGATGCAACATATTAGTGTGTTCTCAGTCCACGGAGGGCTGCTCTCCAACCTCTGTTCGTTGTTTGTAGGACTACCTAATGCCCTATGGTTGTGCAATTAAAGACTATTCCAGTGGCCTCTGCCAACCACCCTCCGCTCACTACAAGCCTTACACTAGGTCGACAGCAGTAAGTCCGAACACACGCAATGTTTCCCTTGGGATTTACGGGCAGTTGGCTGTTTTTGCCCGGTGATCCATGTGCTTTGCCTGGGGGCACATCTCCTTCTGAGCATCTCCCCTGGGGCGATGGGACAGGGGATGCAGGGATGCAGTGGGAGAGGAGAGCAGTGGATGGGGAGGTTTGGCCAATTTGGGTCACCTGGGCGGAGCAGGCAAGGCACAGGGAGCAAATGGCACAAAATGCCACCGTAAACCCCCAAAGGACAACACTTGCTGACTCCATGGGAGCCTCCCACCAGAAACAGGCTGTTCACAGGCAGCTGGAAGCATTTTCTCTGGTACAAGCCAGGTCAAGCTAGTGACGGTCCTGTGGGGATGCTGGGGTGAGTGCATGGGGCTGGGGCAGACCCTGGCCAGGGCTCTGGTGGTGTCCAAGATGAGCTCAGGGCTTCTGAGGTAATGAGATGGGAGGATGCACGTGTGGATGAGATCAGCTTTACCCAGGAGCCATTGGTGCAGTGGGGCTTCCCCACCAGAACAATGAGGATGAGCCATGTTGGCTTCCCCGAAGCACTTGGCACATACTGGCAGATGGGGAGAGGATGAGGAGAGGGAGAGGCAGCCATGCAGCACCCGACCCTTCAGCAGGATGCTCTGAGGAGGCAGCAGATCCAGTGGGATCTGGTCCTCTCTGCAGCCCCACATCTTGATGTCTGCTGTGTTTGTGAGTGGGAGCATGTGAGTGGGAATATGGGTCTCCGATCCATGGTGCATGGCCAGTGACTCCTGCTCCTTCCTGGAGTGGTCCCATGGAACTGCTCCATAGTCATATCCCAGGGCAAGTCCTCACCCGAGGAGCGATGTCCTCAAGGTACATGCTCCAGCCCTGGTCCCCATCTGCTCCTCAGACCAGTGCAGTCCTTCCCTGCTGTACAGGCTGTTCAGTACCAGCTGAAGGAGAAAATGGTCCAAAACCCTGTGGGTTTCTGGTGGGAGTTAATACAGAAAAACACCTTCCACAGAGCATTTCACTGGTGACTTCTTCAATCCCTTTTCAAGTGCCTCACATCTCAAAAGCAACTGGAGCTGTGCACCTCAGTCGGGCCGGGCAGAGCAGACTGGGGCTCTCCCGCCTGTTGCTTTCCCTTGGCTTGCCGGATACAGTCCTGCTCTGAAGAGAGTGGAGCCACTTTCCTCCCTGCTCCCTAAATCTCATTCAAATCATATCCATCTCCCCCTTTCCACTCCAAATGCATCGGCCCTGGGTCCCGATGCACTTTGGTCTGTTGGTGTGACCCTCCGGTGGCACCTGAACGGGCTCAGCCCCACGTCCCCCACCCCTCACCATGCTTCCTTCCCTCCTCTCCGCAGGGTCTCGATGACTACGGGACGAGGTCCGTCAGCAGGTAAGACCTCACCTTCCTGTCACATTACCTGGAAGTGAATTGTTTGCGTTGGGTCTGGGTGAAGCTGTTGAGCCGTGTCCCCATGAGGGTCCCTGTGTGGGCTCCCCAGGGGACACGCAGTGGTGGGGGTGAGGTTGTGTGGTGGAGAACACAGTGCAGGTCTTGTCTGAGCATGGAGGGACCCAACGTCTCCAGGGGAGGGCAGGTCCTGGGGCAGCCCCTCTGTCCCTGACCTGGCACCCGCATGGGCTCGTGCTCCTCTGGAGAGTGTCAACCTCCTCAACCGCCTTTGGATAGCAAGGCCGTGGAGAGCGCACACTGTTGGGGTCATTCCCCAGCATCTTCTCCGAGCCAGCAGCTCCTCCATGCCCATTCCCTCTGCCTCGCAGCCCCTTCTCACTCTTGGGGATAACCCCAAACACAGGGGCTGTGAGCACAGTGGTGATGGGCAGGGGCCAAGCTCTCTGCCCCGCTCCGGTCCCCATGGTACTGAACTGTGGAGCTGGGCTCCCGGGCACGGTGCTGCCTCGCGGTGCGTGCCATGGTCCTGGCCCCTCTGGCAGTCTCCTGTGCTTTGTTCCGCAGTGGCAGTGGCAGTTTGGTATCAACGGTGTGAGGACACCTGGGCTAGCGGCTGCTTGGAAGAGCTTTCTGCTTCTTTCCCCACTTCTTTTTGTTTTTCTTTCCCCCTCATTTCTCTTTCTCTACTTCCTTTGGATTTTAAACTCTTGTGATCTTCAAGGAAACCATGGTGCTTCTCCACCCACCCGGTGTTCACAGTGCCCTTGTTTCTGAAGCCTTTTTCCGAGCAGAAACTGCCGCTGGGGCTGCGCTCGCTTTGCAGCAGCCCGGATGCAGTTGACACGTTAGTGGGACCCGGTTTTTTGTACCCCCTGTGACCGTTAGCGATGCACTATCACCCCTCCTCCGGGGCTGCCGGCGCCTCGCACGAGCCTGGACACAACCTCCCACACTGGAACAAATATGCATGGCCTCTGGTGTCCGTACTGTTACTGAGCATCCGGGATGCCCGCACCCGGGATGCTGCTCCCAGCCTCATCCGCTTCCACCCAAGCACCCACTGGGGTGCCTTTGGGAGAAGGGGATAGCGCAGAGCCCCCCGGCCCGGGGAAAGGGCTGCTTTAGGGCTGGGGTCCCGCCGGCTGTGGGGCGCAGCTGGCAGCCCCTGGAAGGGTTAATCCTGGTTGTTTTATAAATACATATATATATTTTTTGTAGCAAGGTATTGTTACCTCACGTCAGCGCTGGGGCGGGTGCGGGGCCGCATCCCTACCCCCGGCTTGGCCGGGGAGGGGGGCTCGGCAGCACCTGGGGGTCTCCCCTCGGCACTTGGGGTGCAGAGCCCTTCCCGTGGCCGTCTCCACTGCAAAGCTGCCCACGCTTTCTTTTTCTGATGTGATTTTTACAACCTGTCACATTGCCTGTTTACTGGGACATTGCTGGCAATAGACACACACACACGGACACGGCTTTGTTTTCTATACTCGCCTATGGGCAGACTGTAACAAGACCCTCTTGCATCGATGTCCTTTTGCTAAAGATTTTTAACACAGGATATTTCGTGCTGAATGACTAAATGTAGAAGAGGGGGGTGAAAGCCCACCCCAGCCTAGTGAAGCCTGTATGGAGATTGTAAAGTGCTAAAACCCCTTTTTTAAAAGCCAGAGAGAGAAATGTGCCCTGTACTGAGTTCTCGTTTGAATAAAAGTTTTATTTATTGCATTGAGCTGGGCCTCGGTGTCTTTTTCGGCTGCCGTGCCTGTGTGCTGCCCATCGCATCGCCCGCTGCACGTTGCCATGCCTTTTTTTGTGTTCCCTTCTCCATCCCCGTGGCATTCAGAGGCCGGGGGATACCCGGGTGCTGCCTGCCCGCGCTCAGCCCCGAGGCTTTAAACAGCTTTTTGCTGAGCGGGAGCAGCTAAAACTGTTTAAGGGCTGGGTCCCTCCTCCGTGTGCATCTCGAGGGGAGGATGATGCTGCTGATGCTGCGCTTGTCGCATGCCGAGGCTGCGGCTGCGCTTTCCCAGCGGTGGGAAAGCGGCGATGCCGATGCAGGGGGAAGGAAGCTGTCCCCCTCCCTTCCGTAGCCCCCGCCATGCCTGGCCTCTCCTCCCTGCAGGTGGCTCCCAACTGGCCGTGCCCTTCCTTCCCCTCTTCGCAGCACCAGCAGCTCCGTAAACACCACTTTTCCTCCTTTTTCTTCTTCTTCCTCCTGCTTCCTCTGTCCGGAGGCGCTGTGCGCGGGATCACAGCCCCGCGCCTCTCCTTAACCAACACCTTCTGTTCCCACCAAGGGGTCAGAGCGCATCCCGGTGTCCTCCAACCTGCCTTCTCTTTCCCTTGCAGCCCCGATGTTGAAGTGGCCAGGTTTTGAGCTGCCCCTGCCCGTAGTTAGTAAGTTGATGGTCTCGGGGGGCCGAGCCCTGGGTGTGCTGGCGCTGGGCAACGGGTGATGGCCGCGGGGCTGCGCGGGCACGGTGCCACTGCTCTGCTTCCCCCCTGCACCCGGCTGAGCGCATCCCTCCCTTGGTCACCGCTTGTCCTGGTGGCGGGAGCTCCCGGTGTAACCGCGCTGCATCGCACAGCTCCTTGCACCGCAGACCGCTGGGGCCACGCTTCCCATGGGAATGCTGAGCTGCTGCTTCCCTGCTCCCCATAACCAGCCTCTTTGGTTGTAGGTGTCCAGCGACCACTGTCCCAGCAGTCACTGCATCGCTGTCCCCAGCCCTGGAGCACCTCCTCACTAATGTCAAGTTCCTTGAGCAGCTTCTTTTGCTTATAGACCACCTTCGGGACGTGTCTCAGGAGCCTCCTCATCCCAACCATGGCCTCAGGGCAGGGATGGAGGAGTTTCCCTAGGAGCCGGGACCCACCTCGCTGGCATTGTGGAGCCCAGGAGAACCCCTTCCCTGTTTCTCTTTGATCCATGAGCTGGTTTTCCTGCCGGAGCTGTGGGCTCCCATCCCAAGGGCTGTTCTCTGCCAGAACAAAACCAGTTAAATAACAATCTCTGGTGACTCATCAAAGCAACCTTTCCTCTCCCTCCAGTCCTGAGAATCTATTTTGGCATCCTGGAGGGAAAGTGATCTAAGAAGCTGCATTAATTAGGTGGGAAATTAATTATCCTATTTTTAAGCAGAAGCCATTTATCTTCTAAGGAAAGCAAAAGCGCATTTGGAGAGGTGAGGGATGGAAGCGGAGCAGGGCTGGGGAAGGCAGCAAGTGCCTTTCAGGGGGGTGGCTGCGCAGGGATGTCCCCAGTGTCCCATAGCTGCTTGGCTCCGGGTAGAGGTAGCCACTAATCACAGCTGCTCCTAACGTGGCTTAACCTTATGGTCATGTTTGTCTTGCTGACACTTACCTGCACCCGTGTGTGGGGATGGCAGGGCTGTGATCGGCTGGTGGCCTCGAGGTGGCTTTGCTGTGGTTCGTGGCCATCATCTCAGTTGCAGAGAGGAAAAGGCTTTGTGCAGCTCCATGGGGGCAGAGGAAGGGCTGTCTGTCCGCAGGCAGGAGGGGCATGCAGGGATGCTCTGTGGCTCCCTCGGCTGCTGTGCTGGTGCATGTTTGGACCTGATGTGTCCTGATAGCTGTCTGCACCCCTGAGTTAACTCCCAGAGGGGACCTCCTGGGGCAGGTAAGGGTGTTCCCCATGTGACAGCAGCTGTCCCTGGTTCCAGCCACAGGAACTGTGCATGCCAGGGCTGTGGCAGCAATGAGCTGGCCTTGGAAAGCACTGCCACTACCCCGGGTAGGTAAAAGCCTGGCTGGTCACCAGGCTGGTGTGCTGGGAGCTGGGCTGTGCTGGGTCCTGTGGCCCTGCTGAGCTCCTCTGGCACATCCAGCTTGTTTCTTGGATACTGAACTTCTACAGAGGGTTCCCAGCTGGCACAGCACAAATCTTCTGCATGAGCTGGATGCTCTGCTCTTAGCCATGGGGTCCCCATGAGTCCCATGGCAAACAGGGAGCCGTAATCCCCTCTCTGCTCCCCCATAGCAGCACAGGGCTGCTCATGTGTGGAAATGATTCAAGCACAGTCTGGGGGTTTAGAACTGCTTCTCCAGCCCTGGCTCCTGCTTAGCAGCCCCAGCTTTAGCCCTGCTGCAGAGGAAGGTAGGAGAATGCCCCGCATGCATCAGTACTTGCCAGCTCATGTCTTACATCCACCATGGCTTTAACAGGGAGAGAAGCAGAGGAGCTGGGAGTAGCTCAGCCCAGGGGCTCACAGGGAAGAGCATTTCCAGCTTCACCCCGTCCCAAATGCTGCTGGTCCCAGGCAGATGGAGGGAATGGGACTGGTGGCTCCAGGATCTCTGATGGCCTCGGGCTGAGCCCCGAGGGGTGCCCAGCGCAGCCTCCGCACCAAGCACAACAAAAGCCTTTGGGGGTGTCTCCACGTCACTGCTCACTGTGCCTGTGCCCATCCTCACAGGCCCCGCTGCCAGCCTCCCTCCTGCTAAACCGCTTCCTCTCTCTCTGCAGAAACCCCTTTGCCAATGTCCAGCTGAAGCCAACGGTGACGAACGACCGCTCGGCGCCGCTCATCAGCTGATGCAGCGCCGGTGCCCGCTGTGCCACGCGGCACCCACCGTCACCTCCTCACCACTGCATGTCTGCTGCCAGGACATCACCTTTAGGCTGAATTTATTTACCCCTGCTGCTTTGAAAGCCAAAGGCTTCTGCTAGTGCCCTAGTTCTTGCTTCTCTAGACCCGGCTTATGCCCCTTGGTGGCAGAGGGTTAAACCACTGCCCGTAGCCTGTCCTTTGCTGCACAACGGCAGCATGTCCCGTAGGCAAGTTTGCTTCTAGGCTTAGCAGCAGCTCACTATGGTTGGGAGAATGGCCTCAGCTGAAAAATAGCTCTCCAGAGGCAAGCTGTGCTTTGGAGCAGCAATGGCACTGGGGAGATGGTCTCTGTGCTCGCCCTACCTGGCCAGAGGGACTCATGGTACAGGCAGGATAGCCAGGATACCCTGTGCAAGCCAAAGGGGTGGTGGGTGCTGTAGGCAGCTCCCAGCTCCTGCTAGACCCCAGTTCCCAGGCTGGGAGATGGTAGGACACTGGTACCACAGCCCCCGCCAGGACGGGGACGGCTCCAGTCTGTGTGTACAGTTGGGAATTACGGTACTGCTGTAAAATATAAGCTAGGAAAAATGATCCTTTTTGGGGTGAGGCTCTGTTTCAGCGTGCCTTGGGGTGCCTGGGTGCCCGGCAGGCGAAGGGGCACCCTGCTCCCCGCAGACAGGCTCTCCCATCCAGACCTCTTGCTTGGCTGTTTGCTCTTCCTCTATTACTAGAGCTGCATGAGAGAAAGAGATAGATATAGGTTAAAAAAGAAGAAATATATATATATATACACACACACACTTGTTAAGCTTATTGCAGGGATGTGCGCCCACGAGCAAGCTGCCTCCTGGGCTGATCCCACAGCTCCCGCTGCCGCTCGCCCCGAGCCAGCACGGGGTCCACATCCTCACTATGGAAACAGGGAGAAGAGGGTTTTCCAGGCAGGAACTATGTCTCCTGTGGGCGAGCGGTTGAATGCTGGGCAGAGCCCTCGGAGATTTTGCCTTTTCCATTGTATTTGTCATATTTGCACTTTCTACTCGCAAGTGCACCGGGTGCTCTGCTGCGCACCGGGAGCCCCGGGCACACGGGTGGCTGCTGGTGGGGCTCCATGCAGGCAGGGCTCTTGCCCACTCAGACGTGATGGCTCGTAGCTGCTATGTCCCCTCCGATGGCTCTTGCTGCAGGAAAGGGGCTGGTTCAATGGTCCATGCGCTGCTGCTTCATCTCCTGGGGCTGGAGCAGATGGATGGGGACCACACGGGGCAGGAGCAAGGGGCTGGAGAGCACAGCAGCGGACTGGGGGGGGTCACAGCCCAGGAGGAGGATGCCTGGTGTCCCCTCAGTCACTGGCCCAGCATTGTCTTCTTCCAGCCCCCCCCCAGGACCCCTGTGCAGCCCCCTCAGGCTCCAGCCAGCCCCCAGGGCTCCGCTGCACCTCCTTCAGTTGTGGCACCTGCAAGATGCAACCTGAAATAATTTTTTATGAGAAAAATATATAATTTCAGAACAATCAAATCCTCCCGCCCTGATGTTCCCCTCGGCTGGAGGCATCCGCCTGGCCCTGGAGCATCCCTGGCCTCCATCCCGAGCCACCCTGGTCCCAGCCTTGGGCAATGATCTGGGCAGGAAACGGCTTAAGATATTTTAAAAACTTTATTATTGGCCCGATGCTATTTGACACACATGCTGGGAGCTGTATGGAAATCAGCACTGATAAAAAATACAGCGATTATGACCCGTATTGATAAAATAGACAATGTAATAATAGCCTTTCTATTAAAAACACCTCTCCAAAACACAGCTCTGTCCTCATGCTGCCCTCCAGAGGCAGGGACCTGCGGCGCCATAGACCAAACCCGGGGGCTGGGGGGGGGGAACCAGGAGCAGCATCCCATCACCCTGGGTGCAAAGGGGGACTGGGGAGGGGGATGAACAAACCCCCCTGCAATGCTGAGTAAGCCTCTGCAATGCAGGATGCAGACAGGGGGGTAGAGGAGGGGCACAGGGTTGGGGAGCAGCAGGAGGGGTGCTGTAGGAAAGGGATACCCTTAGGCATACCACTGCTGATGGGTGACACCAGCCAGTGCGGGGATATCAGCCCCCTGCTGCGAAGCATAAAGGAAGGGCTTGAAAGAACTGGGGAGGGGGGTTGGGGGGGTTTGCAGGCCAGGTTGGAGCTTAAACACAACAAATAAAGCAGGAATTGGCATGGGTGACGGGCTGCAGCGGGAGACGCAGCCAGCCGCGGGGGGGTACAGGGCAGGCACGGCCGCCCTGGGTGCTGGGGGTGAATCTGGGGTCCCCCCGGACTGTGTCTGTCCCCTGGGGACAACAGCTTCGTGATGGGGACACAGCTCCAAGCTGGGCTGGGTGAGGAGGGGGGGGTCAGTGGGGTAACGCCTGTGCCCGGCACCAGGCTGGGCACCCAGCAGCGGCGCGGTGCCAGAGCTGTGCCAAGGCGGCACCAGCCCCGGCACGGAGAGAACCCCAGTGCCAGCCCTGGCACATGGGGCTGCACGTGTGTGTGTCTGTGCACACGTGTGTGTGCCTGTGCACACGTGTGTGTGCGTGCACGAGCACATGTGCCCTCGCCCCATGGACATGAGGGGCCAGGAGCCAGCGGGGCCTGCAGGACATGAGGCAGGGGAGGGGGGGGCATTTCTCACCTCGGGGTTTGGTCTATAGACCCCAAAGGAGCCAGCCCTGATTTCAAGGTTGCGCTCAGCTCTGTTACTTCCATTATCTCCTGCTGGAAGCTGGAATTGCACAATGATCCTAAGCCTCAAATGAATTAAAAAAATAACAAAGAAGGAAACCAGAACGAAGAACCACAGGTGCCCCCCCCCGCCCCCCGACTCGTTACGTCTCTTTGGCAGCAATAACTTAAAATCGCATCAACGTGGGTTCATCAACAGCAAGTTTTGTTTTGAGGGTGCGTTTGGGTGGCGGGGGGGGTTATCCTTTTCTTTAAATACAAAAATAGTGGGGTCAGGGGGTCCCGGGGGTCCCAGGACCCCCCTACCAGCCCTCCCCATGCTGCTCCCCACCGCAGCGGGGCAGGGGTCCTGCCAGCCCTTGGGGTCTAAAGACTGCTCCCCAAAAAGCAAGGGGAGAGCTTCCCAGCCCCCTGAGGCCCCCAAGCCATTGCCCACCCTTGGTGCAGCAGCACCAGCATGGGACTGGGTGCACTCAGGGCGGCATTGAGCAGCAGCAGCTGGTGGCCCCGCACTCAGGAACACTGTGGGGCAGCCGTGGGGCAGCCAAACCGCCGTGAGGTGCAAGACCAAGGGGATGGCACATGTGGTTCGAGGACAAACACCACC
>WYDI02025877.1:44461-88284 GCA_009867235.2 Psittacus erithacus | reverse complement strand
GCACTGGAATGGGTTGCCCAGGGAAGTTGTGAATGCTCCATCCCTGGCAGTGTTCAAGGCCAGGTTGGACAGAGCCTGGGGTGACATGGTTTAGTGTAAGGTGTCCCTGCCCATGGCAGGGGGTTGGAACTGGGTGATCTTAAGGTCCTTTCCAACCCTAACTATTCTATGATTCTGTATACCCTTAAATTGCTTGAAATATTTTGGGTAGAAGCAAGGATAGGATTGTTTTCTAATGTGCAAATCTTATGCCTGTTTTTTTGGTACTTGAATCAAAAACAAAATCCTGATGTTGGCATGGCACACTGTTAAAAAACTCAGAAAACCGTCTGCGAACTGCCAATGTTAACAGAATCTCAGCATTGCTGATGAAAAGATGTTGACAAATGACTGGAGCATTATCATTATTCCACAGAAATAATTTTCTGAGGCTTTTAAAAGGCTTTATAAGAGAACATTCAATTAAAAGTCTGGTGACTATTTTTTGTATATTGACAGTGCAAAAAAAGGGGGTATTTCTTGAAGTTTTCCCATTTTCAGTGTCTGAAAACTTGATGGCTCTTCAAAGGAGCAGTGACCACTAGTTTACAACTCTTCACACATACATACAGTTTATCTAGGAATGGATCTGATATTATGTTGTAAGAACCTAATGCAGTCAGTAAGATTCTGATACAGGTGTTATCTCATGGTCTGATCTTGCTCCTGGTGAGCTAACATTTTAAGATTGGCTTAATGAAAAGAGATATAAAAGTTGGAGATTAAATACTGTGCTTTTAAAGGATTTTGCTTGTGTTAATAAAATTCAAGACACTTTAGATAATTACTTTGAGAATAAATAATGCATAAGTTATCACCAAAGGAGTAATTGATAATATGGCTGAGTTTGCAACTTGGGTTTGCTTTCTAGGCTTTCACTGCTGAAACTAAATGGAGAAGGATAAAGTAAACTGTAGCCATCAGTGTGAAGGATTAAAAAACCCAAAAAGCCCACCTATATAGGCCACATCATACAACACCTAAATGAAATTCAGTGCAGTATAGTACATTGTACTTATAATACAGGAGGAAGGTTTAAATCAAGTTAACTGTTCCTTCGGTCTTACCTACCATACAAGTGTATGATACTTAAGCTGTTTTTAAAAGCTGACAAATTATTTCCTCCTTGATTTTTTAAATTATTAGCTAGTAATCTGAAATCAGTGAGAGGTTCTGGTCTCCAGCACAGTTTGGTCCAGGTTGTTCTCTGAGGAGATGAGAGAATGTGTTTACGAGCACCTAAATGATGAGTCCTGTATTGGCCATAGATGACCACAAAATTATGATGATACTTGTGACCCACTGGTGTCGCACAGGATGGGTTGGCCACTTCTAGCAGCCTTCCTAGCTGCTGGTTTCTCTTGCAATAGTAGCATTTAGGCTTGATGATGGGATACCAGCGGGAAGCATAATTCCTTTCCTCTTCCCTTGAGTCAGATTCAGTGCTTACCAAATCAAATGTTCTCTTACTGAAGCACCACTAGACTACATTCAGAAGCAGGGTAAATAACTTTGAGCTTCATCCTGCTGGACTTGGACTGCTGGTGGCATGCTACTTATTTTGGACGTGCCTATGCTGTGTTGCAGTCATGACTGTAGTGTGGGCATATTTTTAAGTAACTTAAAGCTGTGAATGAGTTGTATATAGCTTTGCATGATGGAGACAGAAGGATTAGCTGGGGAAGCTGAATTTTAGTTAAGGTTCAACCTACTAGAATGTTTTTTGACGTTCTTCTCTGAAGATGTATTTATAGGGTAATAGAAGTTGAATCAGATTCAGTGAGCAAATGAGAATGAGAGATCAGATTTATTAGCATTTAGAATCCTTTGATCAGAACTAAGGAGAGAACAGCAAGTCAAAAAAGTCCTAATACTCTTTTGGTAAAATTTATAATTGGGTATAATGCTTTTCCACTCAGTGTCTTGCTAACTTATTTTCCCCCCTTTTTTTCTGGTAGGAGTGTACTGTTAGCTTTTCATGTAGTACAGGCAGATATATATTTGTCTCTTGGCAAGTGTAATTTCACTCACTTGCTTTTATAAAACCAGCTAAGCTTTGTGGGATTTATTTCAGTCAATTGTTACATGATTTTCACTTCATCATTCTCACTAAAACTGATGTTTGTTAAAGGTACCGTATTAACACTTGCAAAGCACTTTTCTCCATAGTGACTAGAATCCCATTAACACCTAATAGTTTATCTTGCTAGACAAATGCTTGCAAAATATGTGGCTCTCTATAAATGTTTTCTTACTTGATAAGAAATGTTGTCCCTGAAAGGAAATATGTTAGTCCTCAGATTTACAAAGTAAGCATTTCAACTTGTGGTGGAAGTTTATAGCATAATAAATCATGTGCTTTTCTTTTACCGTATCTTGCAAGCACAGTTGGACAAGAGACCATCAGATTTTCCCTCCCCACAAGTAAAGCTCTTGCAAGGCTGCTGGGCAGCTCAAAATGTAGTTGCTTTACTAGCATGTGTCAAAGTTACAGAGCCTTTGTGCTGCCAGAGTCTGATTTAAGTGGTTGTGGTCAGTCTGAGGAACCTGTGATATGATAAGATAGCATTCGTGAGGTCATGTGGTTTGCAAACACCCAATCTCATGTAGCAGCTTTGTCTACACAGGATAGTTAAATATATACTGTATGCTTTAGAAAAGTGAACTGCTTTATTCCTTTAACTCTGCTTGTTCTTGAGAGTCAGAGATGTTATACTGGCTTGATAATACCAAGATTGTTACAGATGTGTAAGACTGAGTAGATTGGGAGTCTTAATTCTCCAGTAATTTTCCCAAGTTTATTTACCCTGCCCTTAATAAAACGACTAACTTTGAAAACTGTCTGGCTTAACTAAGATATCAATGCAGGCACAAGTGTTATTGCACAGTAGAATCCCTGTATATGTTATGAACATGAGTTGTTTAATTCGGTTAATTTTGAATGGGAATTCATAGTGTAATGAACACAGACGTATTACACTTGCCCGTAAATCTTTCGTTAAAATCTTCATCTTTGTATCAGGCAAGGTCAATTCCTCTTCCTTCCCCCAGTAACACCAGCATCAAAAAAATATCTTCCGTTTGTCATGAGAGTGAAGGAAACCTCTAAATGTGAACAGTGTAACCAGGACATTGATGCTGTCAGCCTCAGATGGAATAGGTATGACTTTGTTCACATCGATGAGGGCAAAAGTTTTTGGTATAAAGTTTAACTGTTTCACTGCCACTACTGACAGATTAGATTCTGTGATAAAATACATGAAAATTGGTGATTGTTCTCTTTGCAAACATTTCCCCCTTTTTTCTGACTCTATCCTACTGTGTCAAAACTCCAGATTGTCTTGCTGAGCAATATAGTAGTTCCTGCTTGCAGCATTAGAGATTAATATAGCTAGCTGTACTTAAAGTACCTGTTTAGAGTTTGTCTGGATTGCCAAAGCAAGAGAAGTGATTGCAGATGAAGTTATTTCATGATCATAGCACTAATGCACATCTCTTGACTGTTGAAGCTGCATGACCTGCCTGCTGTAGTAGAGATATGCCAGGTCTCCCCTGTGTCTCTGCCTATAAATCAGGTTTTGGGGATTGAAGACCGGAGGAACTGTGGTTCTGTTGGTTTGAATTTATCTGAGTAGTTGTTCCTTGAAAAATAAATAAAATTGTGTTAGCAGCCATATGCAAGTGCTATGTATGAAACAAAGAAGCTTAGGAGAGGAATGCTATGTATTAGCTCATAATATGTCTCTGTAAATTTATCTGAACGTAAGTGTGGCAAACAGTGGAAATGTGGTGGAAACCTCCCCTGAAGTCCTTTCATAACTCTCAGAATGGCAGCCAGCACTGATGGAAGCAATTTCTGCAGTCAGAGGCAAAACTAAATGTTACTTAGACCATTTAAAAATGCTGAATTTAACTCCTGCTCTAAAAGGGCAGAGTAAAAGTGCGAAATGGTGATTTCCTGTAACTGTTGCCTATAATGGGTTCATTTTCAGTCTCTATATCAGCCAGTGCATTCTAGTTAATGCTTGAGGTTTCAGCAACTTTTTGTATTTGTAGATGCGTGCTCTAGGGAGAAAGGAGCATTGAGATTTAGGTAGTTCCTTGAATATAATAATTGCATTGTATTCAGTGTGATCATGCTGCTGTTTTAACATATTTTTGGTGCCATGTCCTCACCCCAAATTAACACTTCCATTAGAACTTCTGGTAGGAAGAGTTGCTAGGAACTTTCCTTCCATCTACCAAGTAGCTATTTGTAAGAACTTCCCAGGGTTAAGTCAGCTTAGAACTTTTTTTGGAATTGCATACAATCTCACAGCAAAAAACTTGTCAGATATTAGAAAAATTCCCTCAATAGATAAAATCTGGCTTATGGTTACCAAAGACTGTTTTCTTTTGAAAAAAGCTTGAAAGTCGGGTACTTCCTTAGCGCTGTTGCTATTTCAATTGCATATTTGGTACAGAACTTCAAAGTTTAATTTGATTACACAGCACTAGATCAAAACCAGATTCTTCAGCCTTATATGCAGTGATCAAAAAGTCATGACCTCCCATTGATCGCTTTATTGGTTTCCTGTTCTGATTCACTGGAAACCTTCTGGTCTGAGCACTTGTTGCTAGTTTTAACGTTTGTCACGTTTGCAATACAGCAGACACATCTATGGTAAAACTGATACACAACATGCATTTAACATCATGTTTCCTTTTGGCTCAAGTGCTTTTAACTGATAATGTTCAAAAGCCACTTTTTATAAAAACTTAAGTCAGGAACTGTAAGAGTACATTCAGGGCAATATGAAATAAATAGCAGGACAACAGGAGATGGGCTTTCTTTAATGCATTACAACTATTTCCTAGGTTTTACTTAAACTTTCTGACATCCACAGGGATTTTGCAAAGCATTTTATACTACTGTGAGACTGAATATGACTTAAAGAAGCTGGCAGTTAAAAAGACAAAATATTTAAGTGCTATTAAAAAGCCCAGAAGCCTGAGATGACTCAGTTTGGAAATTTCTTGCAGCTCTTTGCTTTTCACTTATGACACGTGCTGCAATAGTTTGAACTCTGTCTAGTGATATGCTCAGCAAAGTTCAGTTGAGATAAATATTTCAGGTTGTGCATCAGTTGTGTTCCTCTGGGTCATTCTTATAAAAGTAGGAGTTTCAAAAAGAAAGGTAATTATTCCCTTAAGCAGTAGTTGATCACATACGTGAGGTTGGATTCCAAAGAGTTAATGATGCGTGGGGCAGATTCATCTAATGTTGTAGTACCTCATGACTCTTGCTTTCAATCCTAATATAGATGACAAATCTAAAAATCTCAGTCCAGAGTCTCTTGGGGTTTTATCTTTAAAGTACAGCAACCATTTTGATACAACCAAAAAAAGCAGTCTGGATCTGTTCATTTGTATAGCATTGTCATTTACTGCTGTTCTTGTTTGAGCCCACTAAAGGCCTATCAAACCTGGAGTTTAATACTTGCTCTGACTTCTGATCACGTTCTGTTGTTGCCTGTTGACTTAAATTTGGGGTTCTGTTTCAAGGTGGTTTGCTGCATTTGCTGTAACAAGTGTATGGGTCAGTCTGCAACTATATTAGGTTGAATTCAATTTATGAACTCCAGAAAGGGTTGTACTGTTTTGTGATAGTGCAGATCAAGAAGTTCAGACACGTAGGAGTGCAGCTTGGCTCTTCCTGTAGGGATCCTACAGGGACTGGCGAACAACTTCATTTCAAAGGTCATTGCCAGGCTCCCTAAAGATCAGCATATTGTTTATCTGACTGAAACTTCTGCTGAGTGAAAATTTTTAGATAAGGAAATTAATTTCCACATTTAAAGGATATAAAAGACAAAACTATGTCTTAAAATAAATAAGCCTCCATGGTAAATGAAACATGTAATAGAGATTTATTAACTACTAACCAAAGGAAGCAATTTTGCAAACAGCTTTTGAAATGCTCTCACTGCATGTTATTTGTAAGCACGATCAAGACATTTCCTGCTTTCTGAAGTCACAGTACATAATGCACTGGATGGTTTTTTACAGAGTAATTTGTTTGTTCTATTTTGCGTAACTAGTCTGATATGTTAAATGAGACTCTGATTAGAATCTTGAGTGCTGCCTTACAAACATCGCTTCCTGGGGCAGGGGAAGGCAAAAGCAAAGACAAATCCTAAAGCTATGTAATGGTGACTCCAATCTAGTAAACCCCAAATTTATGTCCAACCCCAACCCTGAACACTTCAGGCTAACTTGAATATTTGTAGTTTAGGTAAACTGCATGGGGGAAAAAGTATTTTTGTCCTCATTGATATTGTAGTAAAACTTGCCTGAAGTATTTTTTTCATAGTTTCTGAGTGCATTTTGAAATGTATTCACTTTCTTCCTTATGTCCCTGACTCTGACAACCACTGTAATGTTTTGAACAACTTTATTTCAACAAAATCTGGCTAATTTGCTGAGATTTTCTGAATTTTGACATGACATTAAATCTTGGAGAAAGGAGCAGTAAATAGAGCAGCATAGTGAAACTTCTTGTTTGAGAATATAATTGTCTATTGTATCGATTACAAAATTAGATCTTAAGCTGACTTTTTTAGGAAATCTGAGAAGATTCAAAGTTGTCCTGGAAGAGTTTTAATAATTTAAATTTAAAAAAAAAAAAAAAAGGCAACACTGTGAAACTAATAAATGAGATGTAACCTATTTTCTGAATTTCTCTACTAAGGATATCTCTGGCTGTTGTAGATCTTTTCCATATCTGCTTCACAATGGAAGGAAAAGATGTTTATTGTGATTTTCTGCCCCATCCCCCTTTTTTTTTTTTAATATTCCTTACACATCTTTTGAGGTCTACAGAATTTATTCTAATTTAGATTTTTAATCTCTAGCGGTATATATGGCATTTTAGAATCCAGATGGTTTTGGTAAGAGATGTGGGGGTGGCCATGTCTGCAGCTTTTCAGAGAAGGGAAGCCCATACTGTTCCTCTCAGCTTTTTCAAACAATGAGTCCATGGTATTAGGGACTTTTCCTTGGGAGGGACAGCAGTGATCAGGTAACAAGAGCAAGCAGGGTAAATAAGAGTTCCTGGGTTCAGTGTCTGTTTGGTCTGGTTGGTTTGAGCTTCTTGAATAATCACTTCCAAGAGTGACCCTTGTGTGGCATTGCTCATGGCTGTTACTTACAAGTTAATACTAATTATGCCTGCATTTATAGCTATGGCTTTAGAAAAAAAAATCCTTAATGTTCACTGAAGTGAAACAGAAATTGACTGCCGCTGAAATAAAAGCCACAACTTTGAGCTTTGTCTTAATACAGTTACAATTATAATACATTTCTAATATAACAGACCTTTTTCAAATTTCTTGTTAAATTTGCTAGAGAATGCTTCACTGTTTCTAAACGAAGAATGTTGTCATATGCAGTATGCGTTGCTGGCTTATTTTACACATAACCTTGAGAGCTATACAAGTTGTCAGGAAGCTCTCAAAAGACTATCCTCTGTCTTTTGCGTATGATCCTCATGTTTGGGTAAAATCTCTCATTCTTGAGGAAAATTAAGAATGTCTTTAATGTTGATTTTTGCATTAAACTTTGATGCAGAATATATGAAACCATACTTAGGCTTTTTTTAAACTTCAGACTTTTCAGAGATCAATAAGCAATGGCTTTTGTTAAAATGCTCTGGTATAATTCTGTCACAATGCATGTGTAGCGGTCCCTTTTATATACAGAAGCTAATTCTGCTGGGGAACTTGAGAAACCCCATTTGCACCGTAGCTCTAGAGCCATTAAACTTGTTAAGAATTGCGTTAGATGGTGGATTTCTAATATTAGTTTCTGTAGCTATTCATTTAGTTTACGATGTGCAGTGTTCATGTTGCGATGGTTTCGATATGAATGTGGCTCACTGTGGAAATACAATTGTATATTTAAAAATGGGCTTCAGAAAGCTTAAGATATATAAGGAGTCAGTTGTATTCATGAAAGTGGAAAAAGTAGCATGAAAAGGCCTGGAACCTTAACCTTCATTCTTTTTGTGTGCATGTGCAGAAATGTGTCTGGATGTAATATTTGATAATATAATATAATACATGACTTACTGGACATATTTGCCTGGCCTGATACATTGTCTCCCAGATGACAGTATATTTTCCATTAATTCTGTCCAAGATGCTGCAACTGCTTTTTCTGAGATAAGCATTTTTGCAAAAGAAGTTACTGGGAGCTTTATTTTAAAGAAGTGCTGTTATATGAATATATGCCTTCAACTAGTGTGATCTCGTCACAATGGGAGAGGGTCAGAAGTAAGTAGCAATCAACTGTTAAGTATAAGGGATCCCATTAGATGCTGTGGAATTTTTAAGAACTTCAATTAAACTGTTTTTATTCATGTTAAATGTGATTATAATTTAATAGATCATAACTGGTATTTTTAACTGGTTTGTGATCAGATTTTGACTTCTTAATCTCTCTTTTCATGTTGCCAAGTTCATGGTGTTTATAGGAATTACAGGACAGATATTTGAAAATGCTTATGACTTGTTTCTCTTCAGCTAAATGTGGTTAAATCATACTTTCAGCAACATTCTGGTTTTCTTTTGAATCTTGTATGATTTTTAAGCAGGAAATCTTGCTAAGACTTCCTACTGTTACTAAGGTGGAGAAGGAGGGAGCTCTGATTTTTTTTTTTAGGTTCCTCTAAAAGAAGCACTGAAAATTCACTATCTTTATTCTTTAAATAAAAATATAACATCCTGCCTTCTGCCAAAACCAATTTCATTCACCCAAGGCAGTGTTCATATTTGTATCATATTTTGATCTCACTTGTGTATTGATTGCTTATCCTACTGTAGGTAAATTGAATATTTATTGGTAAGCTTTGTTAAAACTCTTGTTTACTACTTCAGAATTGAGTGAACTTCAAGAATTAGTCAGTGAAGCCCTTTGAAGAGAACAAAAAGTAACAGTTTGACTTCTTTGCACCACTGAATTCCTTGCTTTAAAAAAAAAATCACAGGTTACAACATAAGAATGTCTCCCAGAGCTTCAGTAGAAGTCTCTTTTAACAAGTCTCGCTTGGAAATTTGACTCATGTTCTTTAGTTAAAAAACAAAGGGGCTTAGAAATGTAACTTGCTGGCAACTGACTAGCATGCTTCAAAAGCTGTTGTGTGATTTAAGATGGAAGAACTTGTGAATTGTACTAAAACTTCTAAATTTCTTTTTACTGTTTTTCCTTCATGCCTGGCTTGATGAGGCAGTCAGCATCAGGTAAGAAAGTTTATTCTGAGGTTCAAGGATCTGACTGTTAGCCATTTTTCAGCTCTTCTAAATTTGTGAAAGTATATTGTTACGTTTTAAGAGTATGTAAAATTAAAGTCTTTCCATATGCTGACCAGTAGGACAGACAGTTTATCTTTAAAATGCTGAATTATTTAGATACAAGAAGATATGTAAATTCATACGTTAACTATTGTTAAGATTCTGTTCTTGACTCAGGTTGCTTTTGAATCGATAATGATAACAAACATTTTGGTCAAATAATGTTATCCTTTTAAAGACCACATTCACATGCTGTAGTGAAAACTGGGTTGAAGCTGCAGTTGTATAGACAATATGACCTGGATTTGAGAATTAAAAGGAAAACATGTGGGTTTACCAGACCTTGGTTTTTTTACAGATGTGATCAGATTTGCCATTCTTGCAAAACCAAAGCAGTAAAACCGGCCAGGGTTCATTTGAATGTTGCTTGGTGGGGTGAGAGGGTCTAGTTCCCTTCACAAAGGGAAAAAGAGGGCAAATCCAAAACTGAGAAGGCTTTAACCAATATTGACTCTTTGTACAAAAGAGAACAGAAGTGACAGGCCCTGGGGTGTAAGTCCATACTCTGCTCAACATCACTGCAAGAAAAAGGGCTGTTCTTTTTCCTGCAGGTGGAATGATAAGGATACTGTAGAACTAGGGTTTGGGGAGGGGGAGAAGTTGTGTTTGGATTGGATCTATATGTGCTCCTCTCATGCCCCTGAGTCCTTAGTTGGATTTCCCATTATCTTGGTATCCTTGGCTACATGAATAAAAAGATCTCAGCATAATGCTTTACTTCCTACTAAGCTCTTTTTCTATGTTCATATAAAACACTGACAGGAAAAATCTCAAGAAGTCCCTCTTAAAAAGATGCCAGATCAACTTCACTGTGAACTGGCAAAATCTAAGGCATACCTACGCAACTGGCAGTTAAAGGTCAGGAAAGATCTTTTTGAAACAGTTACTGCTGAGAGTCCTCAGACATCATTGCTTATAATGGAGCAGCAGCCAAAACAGACAAGACAATGTTGGACTTCAATAGGAAGTGTATTAGAAACAAAATAAAATGTTTTATAGAGCTATTACAAAGCCTTGGTCTTTACACCTCAAGATGGATGTAGAGAGTGTAAAAAAGGTCTGTAGGGAAGTTAAAAGGCAACTAAAATGATCAGTCATCTTGAGTACTGCATGCTCATGACACTAAAAAGGCTTAGGACTCATCTGTTTTTGAGAGCAGGCTGAAGGAGACATTATGACGTAAGTTAAAGAATCGTGACTGCAGAACTGCTTTTCAACGCTTGTTCCTGCACTACTAGAATTTGGGGGCAATTCCTGAAACAGGGAGATTAGTTTAAAACAAATAAAGGGATTTCTGGAACTTACTGTCACAGGAAGCTGTAGAGGTAGACAGTAAATAAAAAAATTAAGTCAGTCATGGACAGCTGGTCTATAAACGGATGCTGAAGCACCTAGGAAGAAATGCACTCTCCTATCTGCTACAACAGTTTCTGGACAAGTCAGGGAGGCTTGGCAATATGAAGGGAATGGATTGCAAAACTGGTCATATTCACATGATTTCCCTTAAAAACAAAACCACATGAAAGTCTTATTGTCACTATTGGAGACAGAACATGAGGCTGATGGACCATTGCCCTGAGCCGGTAGAACACGCATGTTCCCATCCTTAAAAAAGATACTGCTTTTTCTATTAGAAGTGCAGAGCCTCAGTTGCTAGGCTGTAAGTTGTGTAGAGAACAAAATTTTCATTTTAAGAAACTTCTGGTTTCAGACCCTTAAGCTGGCATAAGTGACTGATATCTAATTGCATTGGAGCACGTACTGTCTAGTAGTTCCAAATGCTTTGAGAAGCCTTTGTGCTGCAACAGAAATTGCAGATTATCAGGCTTCTTCAGAAATGCTCCTGAACGAATATTAGATTGAGGTGCCCCTAAAGTATCTTCAACACTGGAACTACACAAAACTGAAAATAGCGTACAGCTGAACTCAGTCTATTATGTTGGATAGTTTTAATTTCTTGGAAATTAGTTGCTTACATCAATGTTCACATATAAAAGCAAAAATTAAGGTGCAAATCAGATTCTACCTTCAAGTGAAGAACTTTAATATTTTCAAGATTAAAGTGACAAATTTCTAACTGTAAAATAAAAATAACATTCTTTTGAAGACTAGGTTTTGTGATAAATTTGTGTACTGATATTTAATGTAATTTAATGCATTTGGATTCAAATGACAGCACTTAGATTTTCAAGAAGTGCAGTAATTTTGGCAGGTACAGAATTGCAGATCATCAGGCTCCTTCAGAAATGGTCGTAAATTTCAGTTTCTCAAACTGAAAATGGCTGTTATTAGAGCAGTAGCATGCATCCCACTGTCTGTGCTTTTCACACATCTCACTGAACTGCAGACTATCTTTTAAGTTGGAAGGGATCCTAGGAGGCCTTTAGACTAACTGCCTGCTTAAAACAGGATCAACACTGAACTCAAAGCAGGGATTAGGGCTTTGTCAGTTGGGTGCTGAAACCCACTGAGGATGGAGAGTATACAGTCTCTGAACAACCTTCTGATTCCTAGCTAGCCTTGTAGCAACTCTTTTCCCTTCATACTCAGTCTTGTGTTTTGCATTATGATTAATGTCTCTTCTCCCACCATACAATTCAGTGAAGAACTACTCCTCTGTTATCTCAAGGTGCTCCTGCCTTAAGACAGGAGTTAAGGGCTCCTACCCCTCAACTGTGTTGTTACCTCTCCACTGAATCTACTAATGAATATCTTGTACTGAGGAAGGAGTGAGGTGGCCAGTACAGAATAGCACAGATGCCAGATAAGAATCGGTTCCCATGATGTACTGGCTATGCCCTTGTCAATGCAGCCTAGTATGCAGTTAGTTTTCATCCCTGCTCAGGGACACTGCTGATTTGTGTTTAGCCTTGTGTGTCAGGACCTCTTCAGCAGTGTTGCTTTCCAATCTGTCTGTCCCTGTAATAAGACAAATTCTATGCTACAGTGTTTGTCTGTGCTCCTGGCTGACATGAATGGTTTTTAAGCAGTAATGGAAGTTAATGAAAGTATATGATGATCAATAGACCTGTGGGATATATTCTTTACAGTACATTCATGTTTCTCTCTAGCAGTCTGGCTCACCTTGAATCTGAGGAATACTTGAGAAAAAGGGCAGGCAAGTGTAAAGCTGTGGGTCAAAAGAAGTGTTCCTGGAAGGTCGGACTGCATCCTTTCATTAGAATAAGAAAAGATAGCAACACACTGTTTTCCCAGACTCTCTTTAAGAATTGGCAAAGACTGTGTCTATTCATGATTGTTTCACGAACATCATTTTCCATAAACTCTCATTTGGCGTTTGGAAAGGCTACTGCCTAAAATCATGAAGCCATGATTTTGTTATGTTACCTAAATACATTCATGTAAGGGTATCATGTTGAAGACTTCAGGAAAACAGTTGAGGTCATTGGCTTGGCTTTCTGAAGGTTCAAAACAACTAACCTTGACTATCAGCTTTGTAATTGCAGGTGAAGCAGTGGCTTAACTATACATACCAAAAAGTGTGTAATTTCTTACTCTAATTGAAATTTGTAGTAGCTTGTATGGTGGGGCTATTTTCTGTGGTGAGGGTGGAGAGAAATTGTTGGGTTTGGTTTTGTTTTTCTGTGGTTTCTTTCCTTAGTGACTAAAATTGATAGCTGTTTTGGAAACTTCATGTGGCAGCTAATCTGATCATATTGCAGGATATTTTGAGGGATAGTATTTCTAACACAAGAATCTCTGTATTAGGCTTTCTGTGTCTAGGTATGTAAGCTAGTAAAAATATATTCCAGATACATGTTACTGTCCAGGGTCTAATATTTGGTAAAAACTGATTTCGCTTGCATCATGTATTATGCTGTGTAAGTGTGGAACTTTTTTGTTTTGCTTGCCTTTACGCAGCTGTCATGAAACAGCTACAGCCTATGCGTATGTGAAGAAAATGCAGAAAACTAAAATTAGTACATGTAGTTACCACCAAGGTTTAGATTTACAGCATGTACCCATATTCCTAGCAGGAATATTTTGATATAGATTAAAAGCTGGAGCTTTTATATGCTGTTAATATCTGATTTGATGGCTTCTAACATGATGATGACTTTTGATCTTTTTTCAACTCCTTTTTATTCTCATCTTTTGCACAAGCCCATGGTAAGTACAGAGATTCCTTCTTCCCTGAATGGACAGGTAAAATCTTCTGTTGGTGTCAATAGCAAGGACCTACATGCACACTTATTAAATTGAGTATTGCTTCAGACTTATGAAACTACAAATAGGTTTATGTGAAGAAGCTCTTCAGACCTTTACTTCTTTTGATTTTCCAGGTCTTTTTCACTGTGAAGAGTCACTTAAAAATTAGCACATGGTGCATCGTCCTTTTTAAGCTTCCAGAGTGACATTAGGAAGTTGCTATAATGTATTTTTTATGTTTTTCTGCATCCTTGGAATTTTTAGCTTAATACGCTTAAATTATCAGACCGACCGTGATGTAGTTGCTACTAAAAATTAGCAAAACTGAAATTATTCTAAAAAAAAAACCAACCCATACCTCAGGATTACTTCAGTGAATTCAGTTATTTTCCCTAAATTAACAGGGACTTGTCAGATTTCAGAGCTTTAGGTTTTGCTTTTGAATAGCTTGAATGCATGATTGTAACAGTTTATCATTCTGCAGTACGCTTTGAATTAAAATGTTATCATATCTGTAATGGTCTGAAAATCATTTTTGTCTTTTTGATGTTCTCTTAAAATAGGAACTACAATCTGTTTATGCTGTACAAAGAGAAGTTTCATACTTCTTGATTTGAAAGCTTATTGGATCTGATCTAGATAATGAAAAGACACTAAATCTTGCAGTGTGGAGAGAACTAAGCATATTCTCTAGTTTTGGGTTTTTTTCTTATGGCTGTGTGGAACTGGCAATATTCACTTGGGACGCTGCTCTTTGGGACTGGGGGAGGACTTTTCTCAAATGAGACGTTAGGTGATAAGGGAAAAAACGGAGCTGTAAAAGTAGGATGTCAGAACAAATAGGTCACTCTAGAAAACTAACTATAAACCCTCCTTGTGGGGATATTAAAGGTGCAGTAAATAGCCCAGAAGAATCTGTCTTTAGTGATTCTAGGTACCTTGATTATTAAACCTTAAAACTGAAATGCTCTAGGAGCGGAAGGAGAATTTTGGAAAATTCCAAGTACTATTTAAGACATTCAAGGTCTGTCCTTGGGCAGCCAGAAGTAAGAAATCACTTTATTCTCATCCCAGCTGAGTTTCAGATGTACTACTTGTGGAATTTGATCCAGTAAGAAATCAATAAGATATTTTCTGGAAATGTATTTTGGGTTATTTTTTTGTTTTGGGTTTCTTCCGGGAGGCTTGGTTTTGGGGGTGGGTGTTTGGGGGTTCTGAAGGGGTTTTTTGTTACTACTGAACTCTTCAACTTTGATTAACTGTTGACTTCTGCTTTTTCTAACAGATCAAATGTCTCAAAGGCCAGAGAGACTTCTCAGACCAACCCACTTTTGATGGGATTCACATTGTCAACCATTTCACAGGAGATGATGAATCATTTCATTCTTCTGATGAAGATTTTATAACTAACTCCATACAGGAGAGTGGGGTGAACTTTCATCTACATAGGACTGGTCAGATGGCTTTGGATCACACAGTTGTAGACAGCAGTGATAGTGATACTGAGGAAAGTGCCCTTCAGACTGAGAACTCAGACAAGATGGTTTCCAAGCAGAGAAGAATGGAATCTTACTCTACTACTGTGTGATTATCACTGTGACTAGCATTGAAGACTCTCATATTTCTTTTAAGGTTGAAATCGATGGATAAACCAGCTGCTGAATAGTTTCAGTTAAGTAACCATTGGATCTGGTCTGGCCTGTGATAAATATACACGACTGTCTATCTGCCTTCTCTCTTTGCCAAATCTTGCTAATGATACACCATTGCCGTAAAGCAGGCTGGAAAGAAGTTGATGGATGACAGTTCTGACAGTATTACTGAATGTTCCTTGGTTTAGAAACTGCAAATATATCATTTCTTTAATGTGTGAGAACCATTTTTGCTGTTCACAAACAGGAATTATTTTCCTCAAAAGAAATTGCTCTTGTGCAATATTTTTATGCTCTGAACAAACGTGTATGTTTTACATCTTTATCCATTTGTGATCAAGATGGACCCTAGTAAACCGTCTGATCATAACACGTTATCTATATATATATATAATTATCTTAAGCTTCTCAATTACTTTTGGTTTTTACTGAAGTTATTGGACGCCCACAGAAGGCTTGACAGAGGAGCCTTTATCTGTACTACTTCATAGATGCAAATGGTCACTGATGTCATAAAGGTGTTTTTCACCATTTTCACTTAAATCTATGTGCATCTGCTTTTGATGTTGCTAAATGATACCTGGTCTGAATATATTAATTACAATAATGTTTATTTTGTACATATTTATGTATCTACACTGAGCTGAAAATGTATATTACAGCATTTTATATGAGGAATGTAAATGTTGCAATATTACTGTCTCTGGTATTCTAACAACAAATGAATTCTGTATATACACACACTAGAAATTAATTACTAAATAAAGGCAAAACACTAACTTTACATTAAGTTTCAGCCTAGCTACACTAGCAGGTTCATGTCAGAAATGCTTGTTCAAAACACTATTGACTGAAATCTTTTACCTTCATATATATGTAATGAAAATAAATTTTTCATGATTTAACAAGGTTGCAGCATTTACTGTTTAGTCACTTCTAAGCTACAGCCCTTGGTTACAGCATTGTTACTTGCTGGCTCTAGATTAGAGTGGTAGTTCAAATAAGGTGAAAAATTATCCATGTCTTACAGTTAGTTCTAATTAAGTGCAATACAAATATGCAAGTTTAGTTGTCTTAAAGTTTTATATGACAGATCTGTCTCAGAAATAAGCTATTGGTCCTGTCACCAAATAGCTGCAATTCACCACAGCAGTTAAGAGATGAGATGAGCGTTTTGCATTCACGCTTTCCTGAAAATTGAGATCCAGTGAAATGGTCCTAGCTTCTTGAATAGAACAGGATGTTCTGCTATTGTCATATGAACACTCACTTGCCCTCTCAGACACATTCCGGTCAAGAATAATCTTAGTAGCAGCTAATTATTGCTAGCTTATGTAATTAAACAATCCTTATGACTTCTTCTCTGGCAATGTTTGCAACTGTTCTATTAATTAAGAAACAGTTGGTACTGCAAGCACATATGTTAATTGTCTTGCAACCCAGGAGGAGCAGTGTAGTTGTTTAAAATTGCCAAAGCATGGAAGCATACTGCTGAATGTAGCTGTTAGTCCTTTCTTTTTGAGGACACATTCAAAATAAAGCAGCATGACTGAGGAGATAACAAATGTTTAAAGAATCATAGAGAAGGCTGCATGGAAGAAGTGCATTCTGAGTATCTCAACAGTATTATCTGACCCAAGTGCAATCTAATTTAAATCTTCAAGTGGATGACTAATTCCATTTTACTGATTTCTGCAGCTCCTAATATGCTTCAGTATTTCTGCAAAATTTCCCCACATCCTACCAATGAATATGTAGTTCCCAGTATAGCCTGTGGAAACGGCCGTCTCTGAGGTGGTCTAGCTGTCTGATTCTGATCCATCTTGGAAATTTCATGTATGCAAAACCACATTAGGAGGGCTTTTGTTCACTGACAAATAACAGTTGCCTTTTTTTCCTTCCAATGAGCATCTGGTAATTTATGTTTGCACCTGGATAATTGTCACCCAGAAGGCTAGGTGACAGATGCCTTGTTGCCTGTCATCAATACCAGCTGCAAGTCTCTCTTAAAGGTAATGTTCTATAATAAATGGCAGGCACAAAATTCAGCTGGAGAGCCATAAAAGTCCTGTGTGTTTGAGCAGTGAAGTGTTATGATTTTGCAATAACTGCCTTACTGTTCAAGTGATAGCAAATTAGATTAGTTGGCAAGGGTTATTTCCTGAACTTGTGTGGTTTTGAAGTGTACTAATAGAATAAATACTGATACTGAATAACAGCATAAATAAAAACAGCACTAGAAAAGCAAAAGTCCTTATCCAACTAACTGCATCTCTTTTAGTGATGGTGAATCACTGGACATGCTGCAGCTTCAGAAGACTTAGTTATGCATAGTATCCTAGGAAGACAGCCCATGGGAGGCTGTTCAGAATCATCCTGCTTTTTCTGCAACTCTTTTGCCAAAAAATGATGCTAATCTCTTTGCTTACGTGTATTGCAATTTGAATGCGCATCAGAATAATGTCAAATCATCAACAGCACAGATAAAATATTAACGTGTCAATAAATAAAGCATGCTAATTACCATGATCTTGCTTGCATGACCTTCTAACAATGCCTTTTCCTTCGATTTGCTTTTACAGGCATCCTGTAAGAGCTCAATGTGAATGCTAAAAGCATAAGGTAGTAAAAGCATGTAATCATGAAAACTTCAGATTCCTGATGACACAAGTGCTGCAGCTGGGAACAAGTGAAACAGGAAAGGAGGATGCCCTACTATATACAGAGTTTCCATGTAAATTATGCTTTTATATGTGGTAGTGAAAATGGTTCTGCTTTCCAATCTGATAATCCAATGTCTCCAGTAGGTAGAGAAGCCTCAGTGATTACATTTTGTTATTTCTTCATGCTAAGGGAGTGAATATTTTAGATCCTAATAGCATTTATGATTAGACATCTTTTTACTTAAGTAATTTCATTTCACATATTAGAAGTTTGTAACATTTGTGAAAAATTTGGAACATGATTGCTTGGGAGAAAGCACACCTATGAAGTCAAGAAGCATGTATTATTATGCAGCTCAACAGCTATGAAAGCGATTAAAAGAATCATCCACATAGGGGGTTGCATAAATTAAACATAACCAATTTGTTAATCTTGTATTATTGAACTTAACCTGTATTCAGCCCTTTTGTGGAACCACAGCACAGAAGAAATTACATGTTTCTCTGGGGTTTTAATATAGTCACTGTTCTGTGCATGCCAGTGCTTAGTGAAATTTGATGCTCATACACCATTTATATTTCAAGCTAGAATGACCTAAAGATATGTTAGCATAAAAATATCCACATTTTAGACTGGATGTGCTGCCAATTCTCTTACCTGTAGAGGCTCTGAATAATGTAACTATTTCCAGGAGAAGGTAGAAGATAATGCAAATCCCCTAGGAAAGCCATTAGGCTAGTCCTGGAGACTAAAATGATAACAACCACCACCATCTATAAAATAGAAGTTACTACAATCTAAGTGGAAACTACATGTTATGTTTAATTATGCAATAGCTACGCCACCTATGTGTATTGAAAGGAAGAGGAAAACTATGTATTACCTGGAATTAAGTAAGTTCATAACTGTTCTGTAAAATACTTTCATTAGTATGATCACCCCGTTATATCTTTTGTAGTTCTCTAATGGTTTTGGCTGATTGGGGGGTTGGATTTTTTACAAACTAGCTCAATACTTAAGAAAAATCTGTGAAATACATTGACACAGTAGTCTGTAAAACCAGAGATTCAGAATGGTGAAATGAAAAGCACACAGTAAATTGACTTTCAACATAGCCTCTATGTAGCATGAATTTTCAGCTTCAGTGTGAAGAAAACATATCAATATATGCTTACCTATGTGTACATGGTCACTGATTGACTAAGACCCAAGGTAACAGGAGCTTAACACCCTCCCTTCCCAGAAATAAATGCAGGAGCTTAACACCCTCCCTTCCCAGAAATAAATACCTCATTTCACAATTATGAAAAACAAAAGCAATGCGGCATACTCTTAGGACTGTGTACTGTTGCATAAGTGAATGAAATTTCTAGCATCCCAATATGAGAATTAAAATTCCCAATACCATTTTGCATAGTCTACATTCTGTAAACCATTGATTCAGCTTTCTTCTGTCCATAATGGGGGCAAGTTTTGGGTCTGCTCCTTCCCCAGGCTGGAATCCCTCTTTTCATTCCAGCCTCCAACACAATTTTCCTTCTCCAGTTCATGCTCACAGTGATCATTGCTTTTCTGATCTGCTCTGACAGCAGCTATCAAAATCACTGATTAATGTCTCACATATTTACACCACATGTTTATGCCACAAGGAGAAACGTAAAGAAAATAGTGATATGATGCTGGAGGTGGTGGTGTGGGGAGAATTGTGGATTGTTTCTCCTCTATGCACCAAGCAGCTAACCTGTGAAGTCCTGTTCTTCAGATTACTCCTCCTGAAGTGTCTCATCACTTCTGAATATGAAGATCTCATCTGCATCCCACCACCTTTGGTGCCTTATCCAATGTCTTAGCTCTAATGGTGACATCAGGTAGATGCTGTGAACAGTGCAGTAAATGACACTGAGGAGCTCTCCAGTGTTAAGCATGACTGTAACATAATTTCACCCTACCTTAAACTCTTTCTTTTCTTTCTTTCCCTCTTTTGTCGCTATGGGGTAATGATCATGTACTTACCATTGCCTTCAACTGTATCTTACCAAATGTTTAACTTTTAATATTATGCAAGCTTTGGGGGATGCATTAGAGCAGCTTTGTTAAAAACCCACCACCTACATACACTTCCCATGAATTACATCTGTCCATCAACTCAGGACATTGAGATACAGAATACTTGGTACTGTCACACAGCCCTTGCAGTGTCTCATGATGCTCATTACTTACAAATAGTAAGCTTTAAGGTTTAACCTTTAGGTTAATCAACTAAGAACAAGAGCTCAGTCTCTTCACCAGTGTTCAGTGTGCTGTTACTAGAGGTAGCAAGCTGCCCTCAGGGATGGAAAGAGCCCTGGGACAATGGCCAAGGCGTGGAAATTGCCTTCAGGCCTTACCTATGGACTGCACCAGCTGCAGCACTTTTCTTTCAGTCCCTTGCTCTGCAGAGATGGCAACCCAGTGATATTTCTGGGTTGCAAAATAAAATGCATGAAGGGTAATAAAAGGGCTGGAAATCCATGAGATGTGAGAAGATCAGAAGTTGCAGCATCAGCCAGGGCTGGCAAAGCCCTGCAGCCTCTGAGCAGCTCCCAGTGCCAAGGAACTCTCCTGGGCAGAGCAGCAGCAAGGGGCAGCATAGGCTCCCCTTAGGGCTCCCCTTTAGGGCCCTCCTCAGAGCTCCCTTCAGTACCCTCCTCAAGGACACCCCTCCGGGCTCCATCTCGGGACTCCCCTCAGTGCCCCTCTCAGGGCTCCCCTCAAGGACCACCCCTCAGGACACCCCTTAAAGGCTCCCCTCAGGACTCCACTCAGGGCTCCACCTCAGGACTCCCTTCAGGATTCCCCTCAGAGCTCCCCTTAAGGGACTCCCCACAAGCACTCTCCTCAGGGCTCCCTCTCAGGGCTACAACGCAGGGCTCCCCTCAGAGCTCCCTTTAAGGGCTCCCCTCAAGGACTCCCCTCAGGACTCCTCTCAGGGGTCCCCCTCAGGGCTCTCTCTCAGCACTCCCCTTAAGGAGTGCCCCCACCCAGGGATCCCCTCAGCGGGGTGAGGGAGCAGGGGCCGTTTTCCGTCTCCCCCGGCCTCGAGCGCGCGGCACGACCTCGCGCCCGGCGCAGGCGGAATGAGTAGGAGGGACCGCGCGGTAACTGTGGCCTGTGCCAGAGCCCGGCGCCTCCCGGCACCTATCCCAGCCGCGGCCGGAGACTGTTCTGGCCGCCTTCGGGGATCGAACTGAAGCTGGTGCGAAGCCGGCAGCCTCTGGTCGCCCTCAGCACGGGTCAGCTTTCCCCGTCCTCACAGGCGGCGTGAAGCAGGTCGTCGGTCCTGACGGATAACAGAGGAAGGCGCGAACTGGTTTTGCTGATCGCCAAACAAAGCCGTTTTCGTGCGCTTTCTCCTCTAGACGCCGCGGGAGCTGCAGGTGTGTTCCTGGTGTCCGTACAGTGTCAGCCCTTACATGAGAGATTATATGATCTTTAAAACACTCGCCTCCCCCTCTGATTTCATCGGCTTTGCTGAAGGCTTTCACGCAGTTTGGGAAGCCGCAGATGAGAAGTAAGGGGCGCGGGATGTGCGGTACCTAGAAGGTGTTCCCTGCTCGGGAACAGCCGCGCTTAGTTTAAACCAAAAGCACACGCATGAGTTTTGAACTTAGGTGTATGAAGACGAATATCTATTTTCATTCTGAGCAGGTCAGAATTGTTTAACAGCGCTAATAGTCATTTTCAGTGATGCTTGCTTTACACGCAGCCAAAGCGCTGCTCGCAAGGTAATTTATCACTCCACGACAGTGGCAAACTGGGAAGGCTGTTTTGCCAAAATCCAAACTAAATCAACCAAGACGTACGCATGAATTAACACCGAGTTGTTCTAATCTGGTTACTTCTACTGATTCCAGCATTTTGAAGTTGACCCTAACATTTTGAAGCTGATTTTCAGAGTAATCAGCCAAAGGCAAAGGGACTGCGGTGCGCAGATGCCGTAAGTAAAACTGCTGTGCCCAGCACCAGGAACTTCCCGGCAATAATGAAGGTGTTAAGTGCGATGTCTCAGTCGCGTTCTTCAACTTCCTTTTGTGTCACTGCTAAAGCATCACGCAGGTTGGACAGTTTTTCTCGCGGTGGTGTTTGCTTGCTTAGTTAGATTTTGGGAAGTCGGGTTAATGCCGTGTTTCACGCGGGCTCACGGGTACGAAGTGACTGTTTTTTCTGTGAATGCTTCTGAGGTGGTGGTGGAAAGCAGCATCTGCTCGCAAAGCCATCACGCTCCTGGGCGTGAGGGAGGCTGGAGTTTGCTCCTGCCTTGCCAGACTTCAGTTCTTAGTCGTTTCCGAACGGGAAATGGTGCTAAACCTCGATTCTCTCGCTGCAGAACCGTACTTCGGGCGGCCCTACAGCCATCGAAACGAAGTTGCTGGTGGCCCGAGATGTCACAGCGAAGCCTGGGGCCACCTCGGAAAGACACCGAAGATTCTATGTGAGCCGGATTTCCTGGCTGCATCAGAAATCCGAGGCTAGACCTAGAAAACGCTGTTTCGGGACCGGGCTCCTCTGAAGGGAGCAGGTTGCCGGGCTGCGTGGTGCGGAGGTCCCCGCTGGTGCAGGCGGTCTGGGCGGCGCTTTCCACGGACCCCAGCCACCGTGCTCGCCGCCGGTGCCTGCCCCACGGAGCCTCGCCGAGTCAGCAGCCTAAGCAGCGGCACGCGGGCGAGGAAGGCGAAAGGGAAGCTTCTCTTTCGCCTTCGTGTTTGAGCCGCTCTCAAGCTACAGTAGCCGCCGTGCACCGGGGAGGGGGGAGGGGGAGGGGGGGGATCTCGCCTACCCCTTCCATATTTAACCATTACCTAAATCCGAAGGGAAATGAGCAAACCTCTAGGCTTGGGTCTTAAGGTATTTTCAGAGCTGTTGGGCGTATTTATCCCGAAAGAGTTTTCCACAACAAGTTATTTCTAGTCTAGGAGAGGTCTCCGTTGCCCAGGGCCCTGCCTAAGCCCCGATTCTAAATGCCACGCGCGTCTCGATGGCGGCTCGATCCCGGGCCGGGGGAAGGGATGCTGCTGGCAGACGACTCGGCAGCGCGGGCTCCTGCTCCTCCGTCCCCTGCCCTCTGCCTCTGCCCGCCTTGAGTCAATCTGTGTTTTGAATCTGTGACTTGTTCTCGTTGCGGAAGTTGAAGGGGATCCAAGAATAGTTCAGATAGATGTGTATAATTTCTAGAGCAGAACCCCGAAAGAAATGAAACACCCCGTTCCAGAATGACACTTTGATGTCACTTCAACGAGCCCTGTGAGATGGAATACGGTAAGACATTTTCATTTAAGGAAAAATGAGAGAGAAAGAGGAGCTGGGACAGTGCTGATTTGTGAGGCTTCGGCTTTTTTTTTTTTAAGCCCCCTTTTTTTTTTTCTTGTAGTAGCTCCTAACGCTCAGGAAGTGGAATTTGTGGTTTAGGGGGCTGAGCTCTGAAGGAGTTGAGAGGCACAGGAAAAAAAAAGAAAAAGAAAAAAAAAAGCCAACTCAAGCACCATTGCTCCTTAAAGGAAGGCTAAATTTAAAGTCACTCAAACTTGCAGCCTGCGGCCCAAGCCCCGTCTGCAGCCCAGCTTCCTTCACCCCTCCACATGGGTAAGCGCTCTTGCTTTTCTCGTCTCGCGTAGGCAGCAGCCTGCCCGGGGTGGTACCGACCCTCTCCTCACCCCCTCTCCCCTCCGCGCCCCGCTCCTCTCCAGTCCGGCCTCCGACTAGGCTGCTCGGGGAGGCTTCCCGCAGCCCTCAGCCCACTGCGGGGAGCGATGGGGAGCGGGGCAGGTGGACTGCGGGACTCTCCTCCCACGGCCCCGGTCCCTGCCTGGTCCGGCCTTGGGGGGCTCCTCGCCGGGACCAAAACACGCGGCGGCAACAGCGGCGCCCGAAGTCCCCTACAACGGCTGCGGCTGCCGTTGCTGTCGGGAAAGGCGACGCGTTATCGGGCCGCTTTGATTTCTCACCCCGCTCGCTGCCAGCCCCCGCTCAAGGATGAACCGAGCCGCAGGTGACCCCAGGCTGCAACGCTCCCACCCGCCCGCCCGGCGCTGGGCCCGGGGCGGCGCCTCCCCTGCGGCGCAGGGGGAGCGGACGGGCCGGTGCTTCGCGAAGCAGCCGGAGTCGCCTCCCGACTGGGCTGCGCTCCGGACGGGGCAGAAGGAGCCGGGGCCCAAGGAGCCGGGGCCCTGCCCTCCTTTCCGCTTTCGGGAGGAGAGAAAGCTCAAACAACCCCCCGAAGTCCCCGAAAAGAACCAAACGAAAGCGGCTTGAACTCTCTTTTTGCAAAGCGTCAAGTATAACGACAAAGGCGCTGGACGGGTTCCAATGGACCTCTCCTGAGTTTTCCAGGAGGAACAGGCTCGGGGCAGCTCTGGTTAACCCGATCCCTATCCCCCTTGTCCCCCCCGCAGCTCCCGTAGTCCCCCCAAGAGGTTTCCCACCTCGTCCCTCTCCCCTCCCCGGCTTTCAGTGTCCGCAGCTGCAAGGTGTGGAGGCACCAACATCTGCGGGCTGCAGAGACAAATTCAGGTTTGTTCGTTTTCGCGTTATCGTGGGTCGCGCTGGATGCGTGAATGAGTCCCTCCGACAGCAACAGCCTCCCAGACGCCGGGTTTACGCTGTCGGGTTTGTAATGACTCCCCCGCCCGTTCCGGCAGCAGCCCTCCGCCGTGCAGCCCGTCCTGGGCGGCGGGGACTGACCAGGCTTTCTGGGGGTACGTTTTGGTGGCGCCTTTTCTGCCGGGCTGCCGATGCGGATAAGAGGGACCTGGGTGCACATGACTGGCCCCTCAGAAGCTCTCCCAGCCTTCGCTCGTCTCACGGACGATGCCCTTGCCGCTGCTGAGGCCTGTTTGCAAACCTGAGGCCATTGTCAGGAGGGGAAAAAGAACCCCGAACCCCTCTCCCCCAAGGTCTCCCAAAAGAACCAACCAGACGCGGTTTAAACTCGCTTTTTGCAGTGTAAAGTGTAACAACAGAGGCAGCCCGGAGATGGCGGGGTTCCTGTGAACCTCTCCCGCCTTCCGACGAGAAGTGGGCGTCAGACGAACGGTGCTCGGCCGCTGCTGTGGCCTGTTACCCGCTATCTGCCTTCGGAGCGTGGCCGGGGCGGCCCCGGGGACACCGAGGGGGAGTGTGTGCAAGTGTTGGCTCAGTAACTGCTCTCCGGGAAGGGGGGCCGAGGCGAGCAGGGCCTGGGCCACCTGTCGCACCGCCCCCGGCTAGCGGCCCCTCCTGGCCGGCTCCCCCGGCCCTCACCGGCGGCTCGGTACCTCCCCGCAGGTCGCCTCCCCGCTGCTGCCCCGCAGGAGACTCGGGGGTGACTCTCACGGTCGCCGTGCCCGACGCTTGGAGAGGGAGAGCGGCAGTGCCGGCCTCGTCAGCACCCCACCATGCCAAGGTCCTTCCTAGTGAAGAGCAAGAAAGCTCACAGCTACCACCAGCCTCGCTCCGCCGACGAAGACTACAGCCTGCGGCTGGAGACGGTGCTAGCCCAGATCTGCGCAGGTAGGAATCTGTCGGTCGCAGCCTCGGCCAGCCCGCACCTCATCACCCCGCTGCCAGCGGCACCGGCCGGTGGCCGGGAAGCCCTGCTGCAATGTGGATCCAGCGGAACGCCGGAGGGGCTGATGCGGGTTGGAGAAAGTCTGGTAGCAAATCTTGATGGGAGCGGGGTCGCCGCGGGAGGCGGCTGGCAGCCCCCGTGGACCAGCACTGAGGAGCCCTCTCGCCCCTTTCGCCCTGCAGACAGCAAGATCCCCGAAGACGCAGGGCTGTGCCGTACCGTCCTGCCCGACCCGGAGCCTTCCCAGGGAGGCTTCTCCCCGGAATCCCACCTTACCGATGCTGCCGATGGCACCTCCGAGTCAGCGCCCAGCTGCGAGGGCAGCGTCTGTGACAGAGTGTCCGAGTTTGAGGATTTCTGGAGACCTCTCTCGCCCTCCGTCTCTCCAGGTAGGACCGGGAAAAGCAGAGCTCGGCAAGGGTCCGACTTGTTTGCGTCAGTGCTGGGGGGCAATGTCTCATGGCTGGGGCCAGCCGTCGAAAACAAGTGGAATGGACAGAATTGTCTTCTTACGTGCGGTGGGAAAAAGCAAATCTGTCCCTTCCTTTCGTTTTCAGGTTGTCTCTTTCGCGTTGCTTTTCCAGCCCGTCTCCTGCTACTGAGGGAGCAGTGAGGCACAGGCTGTAGGAAAGTTGTGATGCCGTCGGGCATTGATTTTGTTGTTTCTGATAAATTGGTAGAGGCAAGCAGCTTATGTTTTGGAAGTCCCGGCGTTTTCCTACAGGGTTCTGCTGCCTGGAGTTTAGATGTTTTTTAAAACGGAAAAAAATTGTACTAGGCTATCTGTTTACCTGCAGAAGCAATGTTGACTTTGTGTTTTGTAGTACCTGCCAGATGTTTTTCCTAACTCCCTTTCAGGTTATTTCTTGCCTTTTGCCTATAAAAAGGATACTCTCTCTCCCTCCCTTCCCTCCCTCTCTGTCTTTTTTATTTTTTATCATTATTTTCCTTCCCCCCCCCCTTTCTTTTTCTGTTCTAAAAACGCATTCGTAAATACCAGAGGAAAATAAGGACGGTCAGATTTAAACACCCCAAATCCAGGAAACTCACACTTATGGCTGCAGCGCCTGTCTCTAGCTCCCTCGTCCTGCCTTTGATGCTGTTGGAGCAGTGGGAGATGCTGTCCCCAGCCTGACGCGAATACTTATCTCGTTTAAAAATACAATGGTGTCATTTTATAACAAAAATATGTACATATATGTAAACCACCTTTTATTGCCTCTTTTAAAAAGTGACAGCTGGGAAAGAAGAATAATTTTTATCTTAGCAGAGGAAAAATTGTCTCAGCTTTACCAACAGCAGACACCAGCAAACGAATACATAGTCCTGTTGGGTCCTGTTTCCCTCCTGATTTCCTCACTTGGCCTTTGTAATGTCCTTTCATATAATGGCTGATTGTAATAATGTGGGTTTGCATTTTTAAAACCTCCCCCTCTTTTAAGAGTCCTAAAGCCCTTCAAGCGAATGTTCAAAATACTGCCCAGTATCAATCACAGCCAGCCACAGAACAGTTCCAGTCTGTGCAAATGACACACTGGACCAAATGCAGCAGATTCTCTCTTGTTAATATTTCTCCACAAGGTGTAGCAATGTGTGCAATTTTTGGTTAAACAAATTTTTCCTTCTCCTCCTTCCTCATAATTACAAGCTCTACATGGGAAACAGACTCGTTTCACGACGTGCCTAAAGGACAGATGTAAAATGGAGCAGGGCTGCTCTGCCTTTTCCTCCTCCACACTCATTTCTTCCCCAGCTGTAGGATTCATCAGCTCCCAGCCAACCACCCAGCTATCCAGGGAAGGTATCTTTGCAAAATGAGGGTGACATCCCCAGATCAAGACTTTTCGGGGATGTTGGGTGTCCTGAGACTGCCTGATCCCACTCACAGGAGGAATGGGGGGGGGAAGTGAATCCAAGTACTGTAAAGGAAAAGCTCTGTTAAATGAACCTCAGTGCACCGAGAGAGATGCTGTTACATTAATGATGAAGGCAGTGGCAGCAGGATTAGATATTTGGGCTTCCTCCCACAGCTTCCCCTTAACCCTTCTGCCTTCCAGCTGCTTTGTCAGATTTAGTGCAAAGCTGGAATTTGTGTCTAGGTCGTTTCTGCAAGACACGCTGGTGAGGGACTGGATTTCTATGATTGTGTTTGTCTGGATGGGGCACAATTTCTGTGCTTTGACAAGAAGGGCAGATGTGAAATAATGGTTCTAAATCATGCTTAAGGGAGGTGCAGTGAGTAGTACTATCACCCGTGTATCCTTAGAATGAAGATAGGTGCAGGTTGCACTTCAGTATGCAGTGAAAGCCAGATTTCAGCTTCGTCTTTGAGTGCTATGCTGCCTATCCAGACGGGCATGCACAGACATAACACCTGTTAACACTCTTAATACGTTGTTGCCTTCATCAGTGAAAATCACTTTGTTATTTAATCTCTCTTTCTATGTGTGTGTGTAATCACATGACTTTGCTTATTTTTGAAGGTTCCTGACAGCTCAGTGCACCAGCGTATTAGTATGTCCTTATGAGCCTGTTGACGCTGCAGTCTTGAAGGGAGACATTACTGGGTATAGCGGACAGAGTGAGTGTGCTATTTTGTAGCCTGTGGAGGATAAACTGATCTTTCTTTTCTGTTTATATCAATCTGTTCTCAACCATTTCAGGTTGAGTTTGCCTTGCCTTCAAAAAAGGGCATTGATATTTTTTTCTCCCAGAAGGGATCTATATAAAGGCTGCACAGAATTGCTAGGAAGAGGAGGAACAATCTATCTCTGCCTCCTGCTTACCCCTTGGAGTCTTAGATGCTGTGGAGCGGAGGAGGGGCAGACACAGAAGTGCCCTGCAGTGTGGCAGAGCAGGATTTGCAGGTCACCTTGACCCAGAGTACAGAGCTTGAATGGCTTGAGCTTGACCCTGCAAAGTATAGTGTGCACCTGTGCTTGAGATGTCTCCAAAGCATGTGAGGTGATGGAAGGAACATTGCACACAAAGTGATCTGTGGGGCAGTGTTTACTGTGTCCTGGCTTGCCAATTTCACGGGCTCAAAAATCAGGTCAGCCTTCCCTCTCCTCTCACTCAATGGAATGGCTTAGAAATCAAGATTGTAAGTTATACCTTAAGGATATTCAGTTCTACTGTTGAAACATTGAGGGTTTACATTTTCATACTTTTCTTTACAGTCTGGGCTGTAAAGTCTGGGCTAGAAGTTGACTTTAAAAGGAAACAAGAAGAACAAGCAAACAAAAGGATAGCTGCGGACCTGATGAAATCATGCAGTTTCAAGAGCTGGGGCTTTAAGATAATTTTGAATCTTGTGATAAAATCATGAGAGATGGCAACACCGAAACTGGTTGCAAAGACACAAGATAGAAGATGTGATGCTGACCACAACTTTGCAGTCAGTGCAGAACAGGAAAAATCATGCTCAGCACCATGTCAGTTAATTTGATTTCATCACTTTGTTCAATTGTCCCAGTTGGTATGTGAGCATGTATTTCCAACAAAAAGGCTGCTAATTTCAATGGAAGAATTAGGGACCGTTGACATCTGAAATTAAGTAAAAGACAGGAAACAGTCAAGTTACTCACAGCTCAATTTTTCACCTCATTTCCCACTTCCTTCTGTAACCACCCGTAACCACCTGCCTATCCAAATGGATAGCCTAACACATCATGCCTTTCTTCCCTAGCCCACCTCTGGTTATCTTGGCTTCCCGAGGGCTGAGAAAATCATGGGAACTCTAAAGCTGGCAGGAATGATAAAAAGTGAGAGAGGAATTGTGGGTGGACAAGTTTTTTGGGTAAAGGTTATTCTGGAAGCCCCAGTTGCAATGGATTCATTCATCTCTGTGAAGGCATTGGCACTTCATTAGTTATCAGATTTATCTTTTCCTTGGTTCACTGAAACTTTTACCCAATGGAGACATCTGACTTTCCCAGTGCTGCTGCCTGTTGTGATGAAGACTGAATGAAAAGCATCTAGGGCATTAATCAGCATCTCTGGAAGACACAGTTGGGGTCTGGTACCTTGTGTTCCCTGCCTAACTGTGCTTTCCTTTATGCAAGGCTCGCTGAGCATTTGTGCCTTTAGCCACTGATCTCAAAGGCCATGTTTCCTGCCATTGCATCAGACTCCACTAAGGTCCCCTGTGTGTGATTCTTCTTGTGGGACCCACTGCCTTGGTCAGATACTGTTTCCAAAGGTGAGCCTGTTAGAGCCAACTGAAGCCATCTGAGCTTGTCCTGGTGGGAGATCGCTTTGATTATAACTGCAAGGAAAATCTTCCTGTGTCTTCAATTTTTAATGCAGCCTATACCAATGATTTTACAAAGTTCTATGTTTTGGGTGAATTCAGTTTCTTTACTTGGAGAAACTCAGAGCAATCTGAAACAACCATGGTTTCAGTTCAGATGAGGATTGATTTTACATTTTCTGAAAAAATAAGGCATGACATTCAAGCATCTCAGTAGTAGTTCTTTATTTCAATTATGCTGTAGTATAGTTACAGACAGTTCTGGCACGAAATTGGGAGACTAAGTTTTAGCATAAAATTGTGCAGCAAGCAGGTTTTAATTTGGTTGAACAGGTAAATATCAGCATGCTTGCTCCTTTGGGCGCCTCCATAACGTCATATTTGCTATATGGATGTGTAGGATCTGCATCAGAGCTTAAACCTGTGGACAGATCTTTGATGCCCATCTTGGGACACAGTAGACATACTTTTTTGAGGGGCTGCAGATCAAACCAAGGGAAGTTGCAGACTGAGTTGTTTAGTGTCTCAACAGTCAGATTAGTGTATACACACCCAGAGATGGAGGTAGATAAAACTGGTGGCTGCTTTAGATAATTTGGCTGAGACAGCAGGTATATAGGTAGCACTGGATGCGCAGACCCTGCTGTGCAATATAGAGTGTCCTCCCATTAAAGATGAAAGGGCAGCCTCAATGTGCAGTATAGGGGTCTGGCACTGGGCACAAGTCTGAGTGCTGAGATGGGTCTGCCCCATGATAGTGGCTGTATTGTGAAGTGCACTAATTCCCTTGCCTTTGTGTTTCCACAGCCTCTGAGCGATCTGTGTGTCCATCCCTAGATGAAGCACCCCCCTTCTCGGTGCCCTTCAAGCCGTACGTGTGGAACAGCCTGGGTGGCTCTGAACTAAGGCATCTTGTGCAAAGCTACAGGCCCTGCCCGACACTGGAGCGAACCTCAGCCCTTGGGCTCTTCTGTGAGCAAGGCTCTGAGCCTGCTCTCTATGGTGCTGAGTGTAGCTCTTCTCTTGGACTTTATGGTGACTTCAGCTCCCCAGGCCCTGGGCTGTATGAGCGGCCGCCAGCAGCAGCACCCAGACTCTATGCTGAGACACAGCCTGGGCTGCAGCAAGAGAAGGGCCCAGGTGGCATCAAAGTGGAGTCAGACCTCTTGTGTCGCCCATTGCTCATCAGCACTGGCTCTTACAAGTGTGTCAAGTGCAGCAAGGTAGGGATCCCTTTCTCCTACTCTGGTTATGACTCTTACCCAGCCCCTTCTCCCTGACAAGCCTGACCCTGTGTGCTCTCTTCACTCAGGTCTTCTCCACACCACATGGCCTTGAGGTACATGTGCGCCGCTCACACAGTGGGACGAGGCCCTTTGCCTGTGACATGTGTGGCAAGACCTTTGGCCATGCAGTCAGCCTGGAGCAGCACAAGGCCGTGCACTCGCAGGTGAGAGTGGGGCAGACTGCCAGGATGAAGGCTGAGGGCCAGGGCCAGCTGCTTGTTTTGACTGGCCTTAGGGAGGCCAGGAAAGCAATCACAGAATCATAGAATGGTTAGGTTGGAAAGGACGTTAAGATCATGTCAGAGCAGTAGGTGGGCATCTAAACTGAGGAGAGGAAGAGAACATGGTAGGACTGCAGTGAGCAATTGTGGGTGAAGAAGATGGTGTTAGGCAGAGGAAAGGGTGGGCAGCTGGTGAGCAAAGGAGCAAATCTACTAATTAAAGAGCACAGGCTTTGTTTCCATTCCCCAGACCTCGCATGCATCTATATTAAGCAATGGGCACTTTTGGCACTCCGGAAGTAACAGATAATAAATAACAAATTTTCACTCTCGGAAATCGTAATGCAGATGTGGACATTTTTTTTAACAGCAAAAGCAACTCATTGTGCTTTCTTTCAGCACAGCTCTCCTCATTCTTTCTCCTCCCCCCCACAAAGAAGTGAGTCTTCCCTTGTTTGTAGTCATTGTGTCTGTTCAGGGAACATCTCAACGGCCAGTCGGGTACAGAGCACAGACTTCACCCGTCTTGACACTCTGAGTCACACACCAAAAGAATATGGTAGTTAATTTTGGTAGGAGGACATGTAACATTTTCCACCTGCTGATATTGTGCTGTATTTCCCCTTCCCCACCCACTTGGCCTGGCAAATCTTCCTTTTTCAGATCAGCTTTTGGAGGATAGAGTTATAACAGTGGCTTTTTGCTATTTTATTTGCAATTTCTTGAGTGTGCAACATCAGAGTGCACAATAAAGGGAAATATCTCATCACTCATTAAATAGTGGTGAAAAGAGCAGTGCTGCATATTTTGTCCATGAAGGGGACAACAGTTCATGAAAGATGCATTAAAAGCCAAATAAACTAAGATAACTATTCTATGATTCTTTGATTCTATGATTGTATGAAAGCATAGCAGGAAGAGGCAGGTGTGATGGTAGTCAAGGGATGGAAAGAAGATATGATTTATGGTAGAAGAAAGTGGTGGAGAAAAGTGTGTGAGAGAGGGGAGAGAGACAGCAAAGTCTTACTGAATTTATTCTGATATGTTAAAGTAGTAAGCCAAAAAGCTGTTTTCCCTAGGTGCTTCTGGGAATGTTCCCCATTTTAATGGAACTACAAATGATCACTTAGTTGTTACCCTGCCAGCAGAAGTCAGTCTGCCACAGAGGTTTCCCAGGAAAGCCAAGCAGACCTCAGCACCCACTTTCCTGTGTACAGTGGCAAGATGGCCTCTGAACAGTACTGCAGCTGTTGGGCTTCCCAGTGGAGTGACCATGTCTTGGGCCCCTGTTGAAATGTGCAGGTGGACTTTGCCCAGTTGTTCAGGGCTGCTCCTAATGTGGCCATTCTAGACAGCAGGAAGAGCTGTTCAGTTAAATTTTTGTGAGGAGTGGTGCCCAGCACTCAATGAGAGAGGGTGCATTGTCTTTTTATCATGTGGTGCTATCACATTAGCATTGGTGTTATCATCTCCGCAGGCCAGTTCTCTGGAGAAGTGGAAGTGCTTGATAAGACAGAAGAGGCAACACTGATGTTTTTGGTGTGGTGTAACCGTGTGTGTTTGGGCTCCTCTCTCTGCAGGAACGCAGCTTTGATTGTAAGATTTGTGGCAAGAGTTTTAAGAGATCTTCTACTCTGTCCACCCATCTGCTCATCCACTCGGACACACGGCCCTATCCATGCCAGTACTGTGGGAAGCGGTTCCACCAGAAATCTGATATGAAGAAACACACCTTCATTCACACAGGTCAGCCCTGCAGCTGCTGGTGTTCAGCCCTGACTGTGAGGGCAGGTCTCTGAAGAGGTCTCTCTGCAGCAGTCCATTCCCCCTTGGCTGGGACAGTACATGCACCTCCCTCTGCTTCTCAGCACCCTGCTACTGTTCTGAGCTCTACTTGTGCAAAGGAGGGTGATTTGAATGAAAGGCAGCTGCAAAATAACCCAAATCCTCAGAATTCAGTCAGTGTTCCCTTTACAGGATCCACCAGTGTTTATTCGGAGAGCTTTTGTGTAAGATGATTTCAAGAGTGTTATATTCGTGTAGCCTTCATTTACAGCTGAGGTCCTGGAATATGACAGGTGAATTTGATTGCAGCATTTCTTTTTGCAGGATTTACCAGTTTACATTAGGAACAACAGGAGTCTCCTCCTCTAGAACAAACACTAAACTGGAGGGCTTAGGGTCCAACTCAGACTAAATATTTGTTCAGAGGTGTCTGCACTTCCACATGCTGTAGTTTTGTACAGAACGGAAGAAGTGGTGCAGAGTTCTCAAGTTTCACTGCTAGTAATAAACATGGAAACTAATAAAGTGCAGGTGAATCACTGAAGGAAATTGTTTCAAAAATATAATTCAGTGAGAAGGCAAGCTTATCAGAAATCTTGAAAATCTTGCCTTTCAGACCTGCATCACTCACTTAAAGTAGAGGGAAATTAATGATGTGTGAGATACAGAAGCAGTTGTAGGCACAAAAATAACACCTGTACTGGCCAAACCCAAGGTTCAGATGACCAAAATCCTGTTGCCTGGTAGTGACCTCTAGCAGATATCAAGGGTGAAGCCTAAATGCGGCAAACGCGCAGAAAGATAGTGCAACATTATATGTAGCACTGCTTGGTTGTTACTTTTCTAGATGACAAGCAATGAACAATAAATGTTACTTATAAAGGTTTTCCGCCAGAAGTTTGCTGAATGAAAATGAACTATTTAGGAAGTAACACAAAAAGTTCCACAGTAACTTTTTCAAATGAGTCTTGATTAAGTAGCTAAACTCTGAATCAGCCAAAACCATTCTTTGGTTGTGAGATCAGAAATTGTGCCTGGACTTCTATATTGCTAACACAAAACCACATCCTTAACTGAATCAGGGATCCCTTTCATACGCAGCATACATTTGTGAACTGAGCCTCCAGCACGTTTTGTATTATTTTATGTTTCTAAGAATCTGATCTTCAAACATGCAAAGAGTTTGTTGTGCCAGGTGAAGTCAATGGGCTTTGCAGGTGCAAAGCTGCTCTGAATATCAGGCTTGGTTTTGTGGTTGGATTCCTTTTTATCCGTTATTTGATAACAAACACCATAAAAATGCACTGAGATCCTGCTCCCATGGAGGCCAGTGGAGTTTTGCCACTTATCCCTCTGTAGGAGAATTTCAGGGCTGAATTTACTCCCTTTTATGTTATTTGCCTGCAGGAGAATTTCAGGCATGGCTCAGGGTGACTGCTAGCATTTCAGTATGGGGAATGGAGAGGATGAATCCTGGCCTTCAGGGTTCACTCAAGGGCACTCAGACCTCCCTTAGGGACAGGCTGCAACTCACTGGGTTTGACTTAACAACCTCCACCTATCTTTCCTACTTGCCACCTTGTTGATGCTATAATTACTGATGTCAGTCCAAATGACCTGGGAGTCTTTCCAGGAGGTCCTCATGTTTCTAGGACACAAAGGCAGTTTAAATCACACAGAGTCCAGGCAGCCAAGTGCATTCACAAGTTATTGCGTCCTGAGAGCACTCTGTGTTTCAGGCTGTTCTCAGTGCTGTACTATGGAGGTATAGCCAAGTTCAGGCCTGCTCAGCTGAAATGCAGGCTCAGGTAATGCTTTGGGGCTTTCAGTTTCATGGTTTTTATTAGAATGACTTCCCCAGGAGTCTCTTTGATGAGTTCTAAGGTCCACTGTGCATTTCCTGTTCGCTCTGGTCCTGTGTAAGCAACAAGTTGCCTCTTTAACACCCTCTTTCTCTCTTCCTTGCCTTCTGCTTGCAGGTGAGAAGCCTCACAAGTGCCAGGTGTGTGGAAAAGCCTTTAGTCAGAGCTCCAACCTCATCACCCACAGTCGGAAGCACACAGGCTTCAAGCCCTTCGGCTGTGATCTGTGTGGAAAAGGCTTCCAACGAAAGGTGGATTTACGGAGACACCGGGAGACACAGCATGGCCTGAAATGAGTTCCAGCTGCAATATGGAAAGCATCTACAACACTATGAGAACAGGCTCCCTTGGCTTCCCCAATGGACCCATGTCTTGTCCTAAGCATAGGGCCTGATATTACCTGTCTGATCAGGAGCTCAGAGGGGAAAGAAGAGGACAGAGCCATGCACTGACAGCTTAGCCTAAATGAGTATGAAAGCAGAAATTAAAAGGCTGGGGTTTCTTTCTGTTCTCCCCTCTGTTTCTGAAATAACACTGGAAAATAAGCCTGATACTCCAAAGATGGATAAGCTACCAAATATCTGTAAGCTGGAAAGTATTTCTCCCGTGGCCAAGGGGAACCCATTGAGGTTCAGTAGCTTGAATCACCTTGCAGGGAAACATGGGTATAACAGTGTTTACACAGTAATAACAGAGAGGCTTCTACAGTGATGTAGGGAATACTTGCCTTGGTTGAGTTTCAGTGGCTTCACTCTTGGTTTCCTGTCAGGAAAACCTGGAGGATCAAGACTTAACTGTGCAGTTTGACATGTTCTTGCTGGTTTTTAAGCAAAGGTACCAGCTTGGGCCTAATCCTGCTCTCACTTGTTCTAGTGCAAACAAGAAGCTGCATTAATTATAAAGATGCCCTTTTTATCGTCCCAGAGCTATCTCTCTCTGTGCAAGGCCTGGTTGTGTGCATGTGTGTTTGAGACACAGGGGTTACTTCTTGCTACATCCTCTGGGGAGAAGGAAGCTAGTGAAGTACAAGTGGAAAAGCCAAAGCACAGAGTTAACGCCTTATAACTAGAAACCCATCCAACAAGTGATCCTGACTGAGGAAGGCAGGAGCACCAAAGAGGCCCAGACTTTCTGTCCAGAACCATTACTGGCCTCCGCACCCTGGGCTTGTTCTAATAACTGGAAAATAGATACTCAGTAGCCTCATTTGTATATTTGGTTTAGTTTTTTATTTTTTAAAGGGAAACTCAGTTGAGGTGGGCAGGAATCATTATGAAAGTATAATTGACTGAATTTGCCTTAAATGACCCTGCATGTACCTCAGTTAAAAAAAAAGCTGGTTTTACTTCTTTGACAGGCTTGTAAATGTTCTTATTTAGATTTTATGGAGTGTCTTATGTTTATTGGTACGTATTTATTGGAACAATGTTTTAAGTTAATAAAGTATTGAGGATGACCTAGAGTGATTTTCATTTGGTATGTTAACAAGCGTGTTTGTGAATGTCAGCTATTACAATGACATTCCACAGTGATGGTCAGGGATACAGCATTCCAGGAGGAAATGCAGGCACAGCATTTGCACAAGGACTGTGATTAAAGAACACCACTGTTATATTTATTCATCTAACTCCTCCTGATTTCAGCTAAACACAGTTCTGAAGACTGGGGTATACTGTGCTTAGGGGTATATCCATAAAAAGGTTTGAAGGGGAAACAACAGTTTTAAATGTCTGCTTTGCAAATGCAAACTGCCAGAAGTCCCTGCTTGGCCCAGGAGGAACTTGAATGTCCTCCTGCAAGATTAAATGTCTGCGCCAGGGAGCCTGCAGGGACACCTGAGCAGCAGGTGTGTCATTAAGCCTGTTAAGGGACTTAAGCCTGTTGGGACTCCCAGAATTGACTTTTTCCTGCCTGCCTTGTCAGCAGGGCTTGCCCCACCTGGCAGTTGCAGCCCATGCAAAAGAAGAGCAGAAGGACAATAGAGGGGTCCTTTGTCCTTTTCCCAGCACAGCAAGGCAGTGTGGGCTTCTACATGTGCATAAAGCCTTGTGCCCACATGGATATATATACTCCTGTTTCCAGCTTTGTATGTCCATTGTATATAAAACCAGTGAGCAGAGGCCCCCTCTGTGCTCATCCCTCAGCCCACCGGAGGGCCATGACACTTCACTTGCCACAGCACTGCCTACACCCCTTCATGCTCCTGCTTTCTGCCACCTCAGAGCTTCATCCACAGGCCTTTCCCCACAGGGCTCCCTTTGCAGGCTGCAGCTGAGGTCAATCTCCTCAGGACTAACCCAGCATGCATTGCTGGGACATTTCCTCCACACAATGGCTGCCAACACCAAGGCCTCACAGACAGGGCTTTTATTAAGCAGAAATGTGACACACCATCAGAGCTGGCAGGGTGAGAGACTGCTGCAGAGCACCACTGGAGGTGCCAGGTGCCATGTTAGGCCATTATGCTGGGTTATTTAATGCAGAAGAGCGGTGGAGGAGGCTAAGTGGTAATGGGGAAGGCCTGGTGGTCTTTTTGGCCTTGTCCCCACCAGTGGAGGCTCCAAGGAGCAGCTCAGCAGGAGGAACAGGTAGACTTGGGACTGACCCTGCGGAAATGTTTGATATTCATCCTACTGGGATGCTGTAGTTGTGGATGGAGCGAGTGCTGGGGGTATTGAGTGTAAGGTGGTTGGGGTACAGCAGTCTGGGCCCTTAAGAGGGCCCTTTCCTGTCAGATATGGCCTGCTCTTCAGCTGCAGGCCCTAAGTGGGCTCAGTGACTGGCATTTACCTTTAAAACTACAAAAGCAATGTATGCCTGACCCCAGAGTGTCTGATTTTCAAACAGGACAACTGGAGCTGGGGTTGGGCAGCTGGAGGAGGCAACTATGGCAGCACAGGAGGGCTCTGACGCAGCTCCTGTGATAAGACAGCTTTTCAAGGGAATGAACTCTGCAAATTTTTTTTTGTTTTAAGGGTGTCTTCCTCTAGATTGTCTTGCATTACTGGTGCATCTCAGGGTGCTGGTGGTGAGGATTGTTCAGGCCCAAATTCCTTTGAAATGGCTGTGTATGGTTGCATGGTAGGGTATTCCCTGCCTCCCCAGCCCTGCTTGCATCTAGTGTCAGCTCAGTGGCTGATTTGGTTAAATGTGACTACCTCTGGGGGAAAAAAGTCTTGGATTTAAGGTAGGGGATTTGAAATGAAGAGGAGGAAAAGATCTATCTAGGGAGAATCAGAACAGGCTACTGAGAGACTGTGGTGCAAGTCTGAAGATTGGAAATACCTCGGTGTTATTACTGTATGCCATTAAAAATGTATTATGCATATTACATGACTCATTATTCATGAAGCAGGTTCCATACCTTTTGTCTGCCAAAGTAACAGTAGAAAGGGTAAGGAGAGATGCTGGAGCACACCTTTGTTTCTTTCTGTAAATTTTTAATGACACCTCTAGCTAACCAGTTGGTGAAGCTTAGTTCCTGCATAAAAGTGGAAAGGCAGAGCTATCCGCAGGATGACGAAGCCTTTCAGAAGCTAATTTGAGCTTGTGTTCATCTACACCAACGATGATTAAATTACCTATCAAGTGTGCGAAGCTATCGGGATTCAGGGCATTGAAAAACAAGGTGAATTTATCTGATTGATTTAAAAGACATTGGTGGAACAAGTGGGTTATAAAAAGTCTGTTCCTTATAGAAGTACTTCTCCTGGTAAGCTAACAAACTTGTTACTTTGTCTCCAAAAAGTCAGTTTGCCTGACCAGGAAGGAAATTTGTTAGCTGGAATCAAAATGCTTTATCCAAATCAGTTAACAGGCTGAATTAATTCATGAGGCAGAAACAAAGCAACTTATTAGGTTCCATCCTTATGCCAAGCAGGGATGTTTAACATTAAAATATGCAAACATCATCTGTGCTTTCTATCAGTCAGTTTCCAAGAGCTGATAGTAACACTCAGATTGGATATTGCAACATGAGAGAGAGCAGCTCCTCTGAGTCTTGCTCCTTCCTCAAGTAAATCTTTTGTTGCAGTTGATGGGGGGGGATGAAGGAAGAGCTTTCTAGAATAAGCCCTGGGTGAAAGATTGTGGAACTTGTGCAACTGTACTTGCAAGCTGTTGACAAAAGAATGCTCCTCAAGTCTCTGCATTTCCCTTCCTTAAGAGAGAAAAACCAAACAGGTCAGTTGTGTCAAATTCATCTCCAGGATAACTCCAGTTCACATCAGAAATGGATTTTGCCTTTATTTATTGTTTGGGTCTTGCTCTAAACTTACTAGTGAAATATGGTTCTGCATACAGCCCTTTGAGGGACTTCTGATTCAGAAAAGCACTGAAATAGGCATCTGAGTCAATGAAATGCTTCTCTAGCAGGGACCTTATAAGATGCCTGTTCAAAGTTCATGTTCTGGAGATTTTCCCTGTTGAATACTAGACCTCACTCCATTGCCAAGCCACATCCTGTGTGTGTCTGTTTTCACCTGCAGAAGAGGTGGCTTCTGAGAATGCCAAAGGTAACTTTGTTTTTTTCCAGTTGTCAATAGGATAGTGGTAGATTCCAATATTTTTTCCTCTGAGTAATAAAGCAGTCTAACTAGATTTAAGGCAGGTAAATGTCTGTAATGCATTATAAGGTGTGTAAAGTGATGGAACCAAGTTTGGATAGGTTTTTGTGCATCTAAAGCTGCAGGCATATCTCATTTGGACACCATAGGTATCTAGTCGTGTCTGTGACTTCCCTACTGGGGAAGAAAAAAACCCAACACATGAGTCTCAGAAAATTTCCTGAGTCTTTATCACACCAGTTTACAATATGTACAACATATGGACTGTATGAGGGAGCACATAAATCTGGAAGAAAATTTTTCATACATTATAAAAATGCTGACCACACCTTGTTAAAATAATGCTGCTTAATGGATTAACCTGGAGCATGTGATAAATCTTTCAAATAAGATGGAAGCAAACCACTTCTGTGTGCTTGTTCTAACATGCTACTTCTCATCTGGCTTTTTTAGCAGAGGTGACATGACACATAATACGGAATAAGGCAAACCTAGAAAGAAAATAACGTGGCAGCTAATGAAATTATTTCCAGTCAGTCATTACCAACTTTGACATATGTGGTCTCCCAGCTCTAGATAATACCATGCATGGGGCACATCCACCCCCAGCTTGCCCGGGCCCACCTTGCCAAGGCAGTGGTAGCATGTACTGTGGCAGTACTGGACTCCACCACGCAAGCAGCCCAGAATGTACCTTGGGTGCTGGCTTCTCCTGCCTGTCCCCTTGTTGGTGCGCAGGACAGAGGCACGGGTCAGCCAAAGGCACTGGCAGAAGTGCAGCACAGCATGCAGTTAAAATGGCCAATATGTTCCATTGATTTAGTTGCTGCAAAGTAGCCAACTGGTGTTAAAGGGAAACATTATGATATACTACTTGTATTTTATGCTTTCCTTTTTAAAATTTTTTTCTTTCCATGAATAATACATTCCCAAACTCACAACTCAGTGGGTGAGTTCTAAGGGGATAAAGAGGTATAAGTGCGAGACGGGAAGCTGGACTCGCAGCATTGAGAAGAGTAAGTACGCTCTTCTGGTAAGAAAAGAGGCAAGCCAGACATTTTCAGTGTTTCATATAGGAGAGTTTTTAAATGTTGCAGTGAAAAGCCACAACAAATTAATTGTATTTCATTAAGTGATCAGCCAGAAGAGATTAGATATTTACTTGGTCTAAATTGCTTTCTGTGGCTACTTCTAGTGATTTATTTACCCTGATTTAAGCCAAGGGATCTTCTGTTATCCATTACACCTGCTAAATTCCCAATTTCACAAACTGTCAGCTCTGCCTTTACTGTTGCCTTTCGACTCTTTGAAACACAGCAGCATTGATAGGTGGCAGGAGGGTTAGACTGGTCCCCAAAAAAGAATAGATGAAAAATGGTCTTCATCCTCTTTATGCAGCTTGTTGCAACAATTTGAGATGCTGCAGAAGTGATGTTTGTGGGTGTAGACATCCTTATAGTGCAAACCTGGCAGTTGGGTAGCTGGGGCTCACTGGACTAGTATGCTTTTGATTGCATTGAGTAATAATATAATAATAAATAATATTAATAATAAAATAATAATAATAATAATGTGTGTGTGTGAGTAAGGGCACCAGAGCCTCAAGCTCTGAGAACAAAGAGGTGGATCTTCCTGTGTACTTGTGCTGAGCTTCATGCTGCAGGGGCCTAACTTTTGCTGAGCTCTACTGCTGACTCTCTGTATCTGCTGCCAATTGGTTTTGGAATTATTTCTGTTTTCAGTAGTTTAGCATTAATGGCAGTCAAGAAGAGTCTCCTTCCTGTGTGATATTTACACTGCTGCTGAGGTATTTTGTGTGTGAGCTCCACTGCTCTGGGAGCCAGGTAGCCTTGCTCTCTCCCTGCCCTGCTTATCAAGCTGGGGCTGGGGCTGGCTCTGGCAGGGCTTGCTGCTGTTGTTTCCAACAAGGGTTTAGCAATCTCTGGACTGACTTCTGAGGCCAGTTGAGGTGGTGAGGCCATTTGCCACCTCTCCGTTCATCCTGGGTAAGGGGAACAATGTTCCAGTGCGTGCTTCTGTCCCAGTTTCCCCATCCCAAGTTGCGTCACAGACCTTTGCAGGGATGAAAAGGACCGGTTGCATTTGTGAGAGGAAAGGGTTTTATCTAAGTGGAGTGAGGTCTGTCCTCTCTTACTTACCCCGGAATTCTAAATACCTCTGTATGAAGCCTTTCACATAGCTCACAGTGGTTTTCCACCCAGATGTGGAGCCATGGAGAAGCACGTGCATGCTTAAGTGTGAAGCATCTCAGACTGCTAGGCACCAAATAATTTCAGAGCTGGAGATGTTTGACTGTTAATTCTCTCTTTTGAGACTGCTGTGGTTTGGTTTTAACTGTGGTTCTTTCCACTTGCCACTTGAATGTCTATTTTGTTCCTCTGCATGCTCAGTTGCTGAAATCTCATGTTTGAGCAATTTTGTCTGTGGACTTCCGCATGATGGAGGAGGCTGCTGCAGTCTTGATACTGATGCTCTGCCAAGGTTAAGGACCTCACTTTCATTCTTGGTGTTTCTCAGTAGTAGCTGTAGAACCAAAGAGCTCTTTGTAAAATGCAGGCATAAGGGGACATGGTTCTCAAGCCAGAAAGTGTGTAGGATCCTAAGGATCTCATACAGTAAAACACAAAAGGAAGAACTGTACTGACTGGGTTGGTCTCTGCTGCTGTTCATCCAAACTGGGGGAAGAAATGCTCCAGTTAAACAGCATGACCAGAAGTGTAGCATGTGCTGCAGTGAGAGTGCTGGTAGTGAGACCCTCCTGGGTAAATGTTATTGCCTTCTGTGCAACCCTTCTTCTAGTTAGCTGCATGGTGGAAATTCATCTGCTAATCAGTGAAGCTCCCTGAGGGCATAAGTATTTGTGAGTGAATCAAGTCCCTGATGGTGGTACCACTGCCTCTTGACCAAGGGGGACTGCAGCTGCAATGCTGGAGGTCTGGTGGGCTTTATTTTGCTGGTGAGACAAAAGATAACAAAACTCGAACAAAAAGCCCCGCTTCCCCCCCCTGCCCCAACCTTGTTTCCATGCCCTTATTTTCCCAAATGCTGTAGAGGCCAACAAATGCCCAGCCTTGCTTCCTACCAAGAAAGCTCCTTATGTTTCTCCTGGCTGAGTTGTGGGTGTTGCTCTGCTGTTCTCTGCTACTGCTGTGGGGTGATTCAATGCTGTGTATTCTTCCTGTCCCACTGCCACTGCTGTGAGGGGTCTAGGGTGCATCTACGGGAGAGCTGGTGGCAGATGCCCTTGCTAAGAGCTGGCTCCTGCATGTACGCTTCCAGCCAGGCTGCTGCATGGCAGAGACAGGCCTGTGACTGTGCAGCCCCCCTCCAAGACTGCCACACATCTGGCCTGCATTTTGGGTGCTCTGTTTCTTATTATTTCAGTCCCTTTACTCCAAAGGGGTGCTCTTATGTTTATTGGGACCAAAGGGTGGCTGTTTGAAATCAGGTATATGGAGTAGGGGATCTAAAGTACTCCTTTAACACAGCCCATGGTAGCCAGGGCACATGGCATTATCTCTGGTCACATTGATGCTGCAGCTACCTCAACCATGCTTCCGGGAGGTTTCATGTTCTTTAAAGCATATCAAAGTATTTTGTCAATAACTTGAGTGTGAAATGGGCCTAATACCTCACATGGCAGTAAAAGAGCTTTTCAAAAATCCTTTTTGTTGTTAGCTTCTTACAAAGCCATCTTCATGTGACTGAGAATCTGATTTAACAGCTTTGTATGATGCCCTGAGGACTAAAATTCACTTGTGTAGGACACCAACAAACTAAAATGTCCCTCTGTGTAAAGGCTGGTCAGGGCAGAGGAGCTGGGGCAGTGGGCAAGATGCCATCAGTACGAGAAAGCTGTGAGCTAAAGGAGATGGTGTTTAACTCTACCCATCTAGAGCATACAGAGACCTTGTGCATTTGCACTCTGATAAACTTGAAAGGGAGATTTCAAACAGGGTAATTGCACATCTTGCTAACGGTGGTGCTTGGTTGCATGTTGTAACAGTGGTTGACAAAGAAGTGGAGGAAACTGCACCACAATGCTTGAGATAAAATGTGTGTATGTTTTCTAGCATGTCCAGGCTCTGGGCAATTGTAGCCAGAAAGGTCAGGGGAAGGATTTGTGGGGTGGTGCTGGAGCAATTGGATTCTGCTGTGAGAATGCCTCTAACACCTTGAAGTGGGAATATGACCTGAATATGACTTGGGATACACACTGCAATCCTGAGGAAGGAAAACCTAGGCTAAACTCATTGAGACACATGGAGCTAAGAGTGTCCTGAGCTGTTAATTAATTGCTGGGGAGGTTGGTATGAACAGCATTGGTGGGGGGTG
>WYDI02025877.1:0-44361 GCA_009867235.2 Psittacus erithacus | reverse complement strand
CGTCACGTTCTGGATGTTTGTGTGTTTGTGGGGGCTGCTGGGGAGGCATGGCAGAGGGGAGGAGGAGGAAGCACAGACCCCGCGGCGCGAGGGGGGGGGAGCGGGGGAATGATGGCTCAGAAACCTCCAGGTATGAGGCATAATAAGTGTAACATATCTGAAGAGTTACTTTGACAGGGAGATACCTCAAAATGGCCTTTCTGGATATGCAGCTGCATTAGGAGACGGCTGCTATGACACTGTGGCTTCAGCTGAACTATCTTATGAGTACAAAAAAGTGTCTTCCTAGGGGCTCCTCTAAAATCATCTTGCTTCCTGAACCTGTGATATATTACTGTGAAGTGTCTTGCCCTTTGATAGTGCTGGTTTAACTGACATCATGTTGAAAGCAACCTCTAACTCCCCTTTTGGGGGGTGTAATGTTCCTGCAGCTCCCAACTGTTATGAGATTGATTTCAATGCGAGCTTAGTGTCTGAGTAAAGTTTTAAGGGTTAGTCTCCTGCAGGGATTCACAGCAAACCTGTACATAAGCATGTCTGGAGGAGTTTGTTGGCTACTGTGGTGGTCCTTCATGACCAAGAAAGCTCCAGCACTTCTGAATTTCCAGTGAGGTTGGGAGACATCCATTAAAGGTTTGTGTACATGTGGATCAGTGTGTGGCTTGCTCATTTTTGATGGTCTGGGCTCTATCTGTTGACTATTCAGAGTACAAGGGCCCCAGGTGTCAGGTGTTGTTGTCTATCTGATGAAGAGATTCATTTGTGGAAAAGAAGTCGGCAAATGTTACTCTTGTACATCTTGAGTCGTGCCTGGGATGTGTTGCAGAGGCAAAGAGGATTATTTTAAGAGAAGTTATCAAAGAACATTGCTATGAATTTACCATCCAACAGTCCCAAAGGATAGTTCTGTTCTGCACAAGTGTTTCTCAATTGAGTTTGGCCCTAAGTTGTCCAGAAAGCAAGTGTGTCACTAAGATTCTTCCTGTGAATATACTGAACACAATTCTGTGTTGTGGGGTTTTTTTTGTTTGTTTGTTTTTCTATACTTATTTGGTAAATATGGAAAAGAACCTCTTTTCATGCTTCTGTTCCTCCTGAAAGGCACCCAAAAATGCACATTGACCCCCGGAATGAAAATGTTGGACAAAAGGAATAGCAATAAGTTATTGAATGGTGGTGAAGTGCTTGTGTTCTAGTGCCCTCCCTTTCTCCCCCAGTTTAACAAGCTCTGCAACTGCCAAAGCCACACCTGGCAGATTTTTAGCAGGAGAGAGTAGACCCACACAGGGAATTGACACTTGAGGTGGCGAAGGACCTAAGAATTGGAAACTGAAGCAACTTAAACCAGCCAAATTACCTCTCTGCTGCTTTCAACCTTCTAGTTCTCTTCTTAGATATGTACTTTTCACTCTAACTCTTTCTAATCAGCTGGTGCAAAAGAAATGGGAGTCTAGGGGGCAGTTTCTTTCCTTTGGAACAGCGTCAGCATTTCCAAAAACTGGTGTCTGCTGGAAGCCAAGGAAACAGTGCTGAAGTTCTTGCAGAAAGCAGGCCTAGCATTAGGTACCAAATACTTCAGAGGATGCGTTCTGAAGCAATAATCTTAGTAATGTCGTCTTATGACATTTCTGGGTCTCATCAGGGCAGGAATGTATGGACTCATTAAATTACTCACCAGTGATCCTCAGACCTTCAACTATCATGTGGGTGAGCTGCAGATGCAGGAATGCGTGTGCATGCACACAGTTTTAGTGTGCATTGTGGCACTTACAGCTGGCTTTCTTCCTGTGGTGAAAGCCCTCACGAGCACTTCTGGGATCTGAGCACAAGGTGAATAACCTAGCAAAGTAAACACGTCCACCTAGAAGTTTTATTTTCTCAAATCACTCCTTTAGCTAATGTTTCAAAGACCTGTACGCACCACGTCTGGTGCAAACCCAATATTTCCACTCTCTTGGACTCAAGTCAATATTTGCCCAAGGTATTAAAAAGATGGTCATGAAGTTCTTACTAAATGGAAAAAGTGCTGTCATTGAGGGTTGGTCTTGGTCTTACATGTGAGCAAAGCGACAGAGAGCTTTGCGATAGGTGGTCTCTGACACTGGTGGTCCTGTATGTTTGGTGCTGGTAACAGTTTCAGATGTCCCCCTTGATGACTGGCCCCTATGCACATGTGTAGACAGGGCCTGGCCTGTCACTGGCACTGCTCATGCACCTTCTCCAACCCACTGGGCATTCTTCTGGGGCAGCCAGACATGGTGGAGATGTTTGCAGCAGAGGGTTCCTTGCTGGAGTGAAAGCAGTGAATAAATCGGTGCATTCTGCCAAGCTAGTGCTCCTGTTCCAGATTTTCCCACCAAACTTTATTTTGTGTGACTTTTGGGTTCTTGATGCCACTACAGCTCCTGCGCAGGCTGACAGACGTGCTGTACTTGCAGTTGAGTTGTGGAAATTGGCCTAATTCAGAGCTGAATCACTCCTAGAGATGGTATTAAAATCTGACTTGCCTTTTGGTCGATTGAGACTCACGTGGGTAAACAAAGGTCAAATAATTTTTTTCATTTTTGGTATTTGCATAGTTCTGTATATAGGCAAACTCCCATTGCCCCAGGAGCATTTAGGAGCTGACTCTCATGTGGCTGATTTGCCTTACTCTAACTGAAATCAAAGAGCAAGAACCTGGCTGTAGAATGACTTACATTTAATCTGTCATATTTAGGGTAGATACAAGTGGTCTGTGCTCTGAATTGAACTGGTTTGTGGCTTTGTAACATAGACAACAGTACGTGGACTGCATCTAACAGATATAGCAAGAGTCCCACTGGTGCTGTCAGGGTGTTTCTGCACGCTAAATTCTAAACCAATCAGTCTACTGGGGGAAAATGGTTGTTTCCTGGCTCCTGCTGACTATTGTAAATGACAAGTCAGTGGCTGTTACTCTGTATCTCCAGTACTTCTGCTCCAATTCTGCTTGGCTCAGCACATTTTGGGTTTGTGCTTATGGCAGCATCTGTTTTTCAGTCTGCTCTTCCTCAAGGCCAGGAATTAACATAACACTAAGGGCTACACTTAAACTGTCCTGGAGAAATAACTCGTGCTCAGTAGCTGCACACCAGCTTGTGGTCAGTCATTGCATTAAACAGGTTCATTGCGTTAAACTCAAGTGGCATAGTTAAAGCTATAACAAAAAGGTTAATCCTCAGAAACCTGGGTGAATGATGAACCCATTCCTGGTCAGTAACTAACTTCAGTAGAGAGGTGAGGTTATTGTATGACAGGAGCCTCTTTGCCACGGGATTATACCCTGCCTAAATATGTTATGGTTTTGCGGTGCTGGCTGGCCCAGTTAGCAGAAAGCACACAGCAGGGTTTGACAGGTCCTCTCCTCTTTTATATCGGGTATATATTTCAAACTCCTTTTTTGCATCTCTGTTGCACTTAAAAAGCAGATTTGTTCAGGGCTGTTTTTTCTTGTGGGTGATTTAGCAGTCATTAGATGCTATGAGAAGTTTTTTTTCTGATGATTATTGTACGCTATGACTATAGGGAACACTGCATGTTTAGAAGTTGTCTAGCAGCTGGCATTATGGTACTCATTTGCCTGTAACTGTCAGATTAATAAAGTAGGTTGAACTCTTTTATATGTCAGCGCTTGAACTTCAATGTTGCTGTTTGCTTGGGTTACAGGGTGTCAGCGTCGTTCAGCAGTTTCTGAGAACAAGGTCCTGGGGAAATGCTACTTTGGCTCTGTGTTCTTTTTATGAAGCTGCAGTTCCCCCTCATGGCATGCTGGGTGGGATGTGTTTCCTTTTCTCTACCCTCCCTTTTGGAGGGTCCCTGCAGAACTGCTTTGTTCCAAGGTGGGAAAAGCACCTGGAAGAGTTCATCCCTCTCAAGCTGCTGCTCTGAGATCTTTGTTTCTTCATCTCAGGGTATGTGACAGGGAAATGGGACCTGTGCCTGGGGAGGCTAGGGAGTATGGAGTTTCCTCAATGACCTCTGTATGATGCTTGTACCTGCATGCCGGTGGGCAATGTCTGGATGATAGCCCTGGGTTTGCTGCAGTCCGTTCCTAGAGCAAAGCAGTGACTTTCAGCTGCGTGCCAGGAAATCACTGTGCAGCTGGCTTCAGATAGTAGCTTGACAGTGGTGCACAGATCAAATATCTTGTGACTCCTGTGTTGGTGATGGGTAACAATTTGGTACCTCTGCTGTTCTTTCATTGCTACAGGATGTTGGGATCAGGCTGTTTAGTATCAGAGTTCTACTTCTGTCCAACCTGTAGGATGTACTGCAAGCTGTGAACCCCCAATTTATGCAGGTTTGGTGGAGACTTTCAAGGTCTCTGCAGCTAAATTCCATTAAGGTGATTCCTTGCATCCATGAGGCAGAGGTGAGAGCAGGCAGGCTACCACCAGGGTCCACTTCCTCCTTCCACAGCCTCAGGACACCAAGTGAGAAGGGTAGGACAAACCTGTTCAGCTAGCAGACATGCTTTTAGTGATAGAATCATCCAGTAGAAGGACATCTATTTTAGGTGTTTGGAGTGAATTTTTGCACCAGCCTTTTCAGAACTGGGAAGTTCTGATTAAGAAGTGGTGCCAACACGTACAGATATCATTTTTGTGACGGTAATGACATTGAAGATGTGCTCTATCTACCCAGTATTGCAGACATAACAAATATGCAGCAGCAATAAATCACATAAACACATAACTAGGTGTTTGTTGAACTGTTTCAGAGAGAAATCCTGCTTTCTAGAAGTAAGCATCTCTGAACTATTACCTAAATCTAAAGAGAGAAGTGATTTCTCAGAGCAGTCATGAATTATGCTGTTGTGAACAGGGTGTTATGCCCTGTCTCAATCTGTTTCGTTCTTAGAGGCATGTTTTGCATAAGCTAGCACAGAAGTCACACCAGTTAAAAAATAAATTGTAATCACTAAATGACTACCATTATGTAGGACCTCATCACAACCCTACATATTGATAGGAATATCATTCTGCCAGTCCATTAGAAGTCTGAGGACATTTTCTTATGTCTGCACTCGCAATTGCATCTACATGTGGTTTCAGGAAGCCTAATGTAACAGTCAGATTAAGTGCCTTCTTGCCTATGGCTATTTTACTGGAAATCCTGGTAATGAAGACCCAAGAATAAGCATTTGTGTCAAAAAAAAAGCATGTTTCAGCACTTCTACCGTGGAAAGAGAAGAAGTAAGCATCTGTGTTTCTCTTCTATTATTGATTATTTATTGTAGCTCTCACTAGAGGATAGAGGACTAAGCTATTCTGTCTCAAAATGTCAAACCTCAACCTTTGTGCAGACTTTGTGAAGCTCAGCAAGCGGTGTGAAAATGGGCCACTGTGATTGAATAACGTTCATGTGGAAATAGTGAACTCCCACACAATACTGTATTTCACCATCTGCAGCATGGTCTGGCTTTGCAATGGTTTCAGAGGTCTGTGACGCCTGTGCAGATTGTGGTGTTTCTATTTATAATAATAACTGTACTTGAAACATCTGGACAGAGGTAAGTAGTATGTAACACTGATATGTAGATGCAGTTGTGAAAAACACAATTATGCCTTTGTGTTGAGTTGTCCAGGTTGACTTCATACCCCAGTATCCATCATTGCTTTCAGTGGCAGATTCTCATCCTGCCACAGGAGCTTGCCTGCTTTTCTCCCAGGTGGGTTTTCCTGCATCTTAATGGTTGTATTAAAACACATTCTGTGATTGTGTGGTTCAGCTCACCACGCAGTGCTGACCTACCCTCCTTATCACCCTACCGCTCTGCACGCTCTCGTGTTCTCTGCCAGTTCTACTGGTGCGCATTTCTAGCATTGAAGCTTCTTTCCTGCATCATTTTTCTTCCTCCCTGGGAGCTCATCTGCTGCTCCTTCTTTATCTACCAAACCCCTGCTGAAGAGACAGAAGATTGTCAATTTCCCTAGTTTGTAAGAACAGCTTTCATGTGCTCTCAACCCCTTCTTTCTTAGTGGTCCCAAATTAACCCAAAACCACTGTCAGACTACTTGGCTTAGTCTTCTTTGGACCATCTCTCATGCCGTCTTTCATCTTTTACTACTGGAAACAAACTGAAGTTCATTGCTGCTTTCAAACTCCAGTTTTGCAGGGCTCTTAAAAACTAAAGTTAGTTGTATTTTTAAGTCTAGTCCACCCACAGTGTCACATGAAAGGACTTGGTTTCTTTCCTCCCATAGCCTGGTTTCTTTCTCCCATAGCCTAGAATTGTCCACTGTATGAGAGTGGTCATGTTATCTTCTCCCTGGGGTCAGTTTAAAGCCCCTGGGCTAACTCAGTGAGTTTATTGTTAGGTGGCTGCAGTGAGCAGCACTGACGCAGGGGATGTCAAACTCTCTGTCGCCATGGTTCTCTTGTCCTGTGCTCGCCAAACATCTGTGCAGCTCTGCCCCAACCATCAGCTCCCCCATAACTCTATAGCTTCATCTTGTCTTCTTCAATGGGCAGAAAGGTTATAGATAGGCAAGAAAATAAATGAAGTGGCCCAGATTGCTCAAAGACTTCAGCATTCACAACTGAGGCCAGAGCAAATAGCCTGCTTGTAGTCTCTCTTTGTTTTAAGGTATCTGGCCTCAACATACTTGACCGAGTTAAAAATCGTATATAAAGGCTGCAGTGGGTGCATCTACAGATATGACCCAAATCTGGCGGTGCATACTTATGGCAAATCTGACCCAATTCAGCTGTAATGTTTCTGTTTGGTGTGGTGCCAAGTTTATAGTATCAGCAAAATAAAGGCAAAGCAAATGATACAGAAAAATATGCTTGATGAACTTCTAATTGTTCTTTCAGCTCTGGGTAGGGTTAGGCAAAGAGTAAGGGAGGTATTACAGCATATGTCACTGAGAAGAAAACAAATATATTTTGAATTTCAAGTGCATATTCTTGCAGAAAGGGATGTTCCTTTGCAAATTGGTGGGATACCTGATATGGGTTTTGGTGAAAGCCATTGTTAGACCCCAGGCCATGAGTGTACCAGGAGCTTAAAGTCAGCTTCTAACTCTGCATCTGGCATATCTATGTAACAGGATGAGTCCCTACACTCTCCTTTCACTTTTGTTTTCTGTGAAAAGGGGTTACCTGTCTTTGGAAAATGCTTTGAAATTGATGATGAAATTGCTGTTTGATAATCGTCTTTAAAGTCCTCACCTCCATGAGTCTAAATGTGCCCCAAGACTAAAAATAAACATGATCCTGTGTAATTCCTCCTTAGTTTGATCCCTCATCAGTAGAGAAATTTGTAGTCTTATAGAACCAGACTATTTCATACAGCAATTAGTTAAAAGTAGGAATGCATCTTTCCTTTCAGCAATATCATCTTCCCTGAGGTTGCATTATGGATGATAATGGCTTTACAGGGGCTACTATATGGGAATTCCTGTATAACAAGAAAATCTGAACAAAGCTATCACTGTTCCTCATCACATCAGTTTTAAAAATAAATATTGGACTTTCTACTAAGGAGAAAATGCATTTGTGTGTTCAGAGTCTAATCTACAATAAGCAATTTGGGAAGACAAGTGAAAATCTACATTTGAACTTGATTTTTTTTTTTTTTCCCCTTTTCTATGTTTAGAAATGTTGAAGTGAAACACCCTGACAATTCAGACACCTTTTTCAAGTTGAGAAATTAATCAAAACCAACCTTTTCCTGCAGAGGTTTCATTTTCAACCAAGTAGGCCTCTTCTGATTAAAGAAGTTGCATAAAAATTCTTAATCATCTCTGCACAGGAGCACTGCTGTAGCTGCTGGGTGATTCATACCTGTTTTGCAGAGCAGTTTCATAATAATCTGTAGGTGCTGTTGTAAGAATCATGACATGAGTATCTTTGTCCATCCACCAACAGTTGGGTGGCCCTGGGGCTGTGTCCTCCCAGCTTTAGAGAGTTTGCTTGTGTGAAAGGGCACCAAACCAATGGCCCACGAATGTCTCTCAAGGAGCAAGGGGAGGGATGGCCTGCTTAGCATCCTGTGCTGGGCACTGGAGCCCTGCCTGAAGCAGGTCAGTGTGTGGACAAGGTGGTGGCTGGGCAGTGCTGTTCCTTCCCCTTCCTCCTGCAGGGTGTTGTAGGGAGTCAGTGTGAGGGCTGGGAATTCCAAGCATCTCATGCTGTGGAAACTGTTAGGTGGGATCTATACAGGGGTGGACAGGGAGCAGGGGTGAGGACGAGTGCAATTAGTGAAGGGATGAAGTGGAAAAGGAATGGTCAGGCACTGTGATAGGAAGAATAGGAAAGATTTTGCAGAAGTGGGAAGAGACAGGAACAGAGTACATATGTGAAAGAAGGCGTCTGTAACTCTGGCTGTGATACCCAGTTGTGAATTTTCAGTGAAAGATTTTCAGCACTAGGCATAGAAAAACCTTGATGGATATTACCTGTGAAATAATGAATTTGGTATATCTAGAAGCCTGTGGCTCTTGGAAATTGTACTTTGCTGGCTCTTGGGCTGCAAGAGTGGATATACTTGGGCTAACATGCGGGGAACTTCCTTCCTCCGCTTGTAAAGGAAATAAGGATGTGAAGATATGTATCTGTGCTGTTGTGCTCCCCCCTCCTGCTGACACACATGCTTCTTAGTACTGGTGATTTCATCAGCTTTGCTTCAGGCATCATCTCTCTTGGATTCAAGATTATCAGATAGAGAACTAGGAAAAAAGAAATCCAGTGTTTGACTTGAACCCTTAAAATATAAATGGTGTAACCCAGAACCCAGCATTACTCTTGCACAGGCCTTTATACATCAGCAGTCAAGTACCAAAACTGCAAGTCAGTGTTTTAGCTTTGAATCGCAAGATTAAAAATGGATGTTTCTTTAAATGAAACCAGCACAATAACATTATCTTACAGTTGCGTATTGACAGAGAGCTTTCAAGGCAGCTAAATACATGTTTGTAGCTATGCTTTTAACTATTTTTAATGCTATCACAGATTTTGAACTGCAGAGATGAGGTGACAGCATACTGCAAAGTGCGAAGTGTGCTTGACAACGTAACTAAGAAACTTGCTAGCTGGTCTACTGATTTTCAATGTGAAAATGACCCCTTCTACTGCTTCTATGTGTCATTCTTTGCAGGGCAGTATCATAAAGCCTTCTACATAACTCACAGCATTACTGCCAAGTTGAATTGCAAACATGTGGCACCTTAGCACTAGATCATCATGGACTAAATCTTATCCACATCAGCCCCTGCAGTGGAGGGTGGGATAGCTTGCGGATAAGAGCTGCAGAAAGATCTGAGGGTCCTGCTATAGTCTGTCCATGAAGACCTGGACAAAATCACTGCTTCCCTGTGCTAAAATAGCCTTCTGTAATATAGGGGCTCGCTACAGCAGAGCAGTAGCTATGGGCCTGCTTGCTCCTCCAGGAGCTTTATTCCGCTCTTGTCCAGCTCTCTGGTATGCTCTCAGCAAGCAACGCATGGCAGCTGTGATGCAGACAGGCTCTATGGTGCACATAAACCATGTGTTCCCAGTGAAGAGGCCTTTACCCTTGTGTGTAACTCAGCTAGCACAGGAACACCTGCACTGCTTTTTGGCAACTAAGGAGACCCATCTCTGTCCCCTAGCAAGGCTCCAGTTCAGCTCAAAGAGAGATAAACTTCACCAAGAAAATAAAAAGCATTGTTCCAGTTAATCTCTTTCTGAGGCAGCCTCTGCTTAGACAGTAAGTGAGCATAACCCCTAAAAGCATCAAATGGCATTTGAGTTCTTAAGAAACAATGCCTGCACTGAGTTGAAAACGTTTCAGATTCAGTCTTCGGAAGCAACTTGTGTGATTTCTTCTGTTTTCCTTCAAGTGCGATTCTGTTTTTCTTCAGCGCTGCTTGGGGTGTGTGGTTTGACACTCAGCTTGTTTAGTGTTTTGAGATTGGGAGTTTTTTGAAGAGGGCACATCTGTGGTTACAGAAGAAAAACAAGAAGCATCAGACGTTCAGCGTACAAAAAAGCAGAGCTTGGGAGGCTCTTAGAAATGAATAGTTAGCAGACACGACGTGTTTGACCCAGAGCTGGTAGGGGCTAATGCAGTATCTATGAAATTACTTATTTTTCCTTGGTTTCAAATGCCTGGAGACATTACCTTGATAAGGAAGCAACATTTTAGATATATTTCTAGTTGTGAAATTTTAAAAAAAGCCAAGGAATTTAAGCGGCAAAAAAAATTCACTAAATTAAAACAAAAGCCAAGTGGGAGCCCACAGTTCAGAAAAAAGTGCACTCCTAAAAATCTCTAAAGGGCTTCTCCTCAAAAACAAGCGACTGTGATCCCTGAACAAGGTGTCCAAGTACTAAGACATCAGTTTGTATCAACAGGAGCTTTGTCATCAGAGCCCTTTTGAGAGCAGAAGGGAGCGTCTGAAGGGCAGCTTCATTCCCTTGTTACTCTTAAACTATTTGATACTGCAGCAAGAGCCTGGGAATAGTTAAGGCTGACAGGCGTCTAACTAGAAGTCCTTTTTGCAAGGACTAAAGGGTAGTGCAGGCTTGGGCAAGCTTGTGTGCAAAAGTGAACTGTGTGTAAAACTTGCTCAGAACTCAGCAGGCAATGGGGTTTACAGCAGTGCCTGCCTTTCTTAAAACACAGAGATTATTCCAGCTGAACCAACTGCATTGTAGCAAAAGGTCTTAGTATTTTCAAACTTAATTTGTAACCTTTTTCTCCTGTACAGATACAATTGATCCTTTCTTTTCTGGCTATGCAGGTAAATAGACTATACCAATACAGCTTTGCTTGTGCCATCTCAGTGAAGTATGTTTAATGTTTACGTGGTTGTTCCTGCTTCAAGACGGTCCTCAGTTTGAAGCACCCGGGTTTGGGGGTTTTTTGCACAAGAAGTTACCTTCTAAAGCAATTTCTCAGTGGCGTTTTAACATGTCAACTGCCACAGTAATGTACCCAGGCCTTGAACTACAGCCAGCCTTGCTGAATCAGTTCTAGCCACACATTTGTAGCTGTTTATTTATTAAATTAACAAATGGGAAGTGTCTGCAAAAGGCTTTCTCCTGCCTGTGACTGGAGCTTGTAATACTGAGTTGTTTACGGAAAATCCTGCTCAGTGGCAAATCCTGATTAGAAAATGTTATCTTTTTTTGCATTATAAGTGATAGACATGCCTAACATATGGTTGCTATAAAATACCTTAGATGAGTCAGATCTTGGCTGGCAGCTGTAAGCAGAGTTCTTCTGGCTTCTTAGATAATACTACCAATTATGGTCTTATTTTGTGACTTAACTACTGTACTGTTAAATTATATTAACCTGATTTGTAGACACTCCTGTTTGAGCAGGACATAAAGGCAAGATTTATGATGTAAATCCTGATCTAAGTGTTTGCAGCTTATTAAAGCTGCATCCAAAGTCCTTCAAACTCTTTGTAGCGATGACTAATTCTAACCAAACTGTAGGACTCTCTAACCAAATTGTAGGAAGCTGCTGCTCTCCCACTATGTATTCAGCTCAGTTACATACCCCATGAAATTTAAGAGGCTAGAAAGTGCCAGAAATGGCACCAATTTGATGCGGCTTGCTATGATACAGGATGTACCAGTCAGCAGTGTCATTGGCTTTGCTTTCTGATCTTTGCATGCAGCTTCTATGTGTAGTCATAGCCTACAAAAATGTACTAAAGATTTTGCCTTTAAAGTACAGGCTGCCAAAGCACTCTGGGGACTGACTTCTAAGGAGGGAGTTTGCATAGTGGTGACATGCAACTGCCTTACGATCACCCAAGTGTCAACTCTAGTTTGTTCTCAGAGAAGGGATGTGTTAGGGAGCTGTTGTCTTGGGGTAACTGCAGGGCAGTACAGTAAAACCAGCAAACAAGTGGACATCTGAGGTGTTACAGGGGCCACACTTACTGCAGTATTATGACTGATAACCCTTCCTCTGTCTAGGACTTAACTCTGCACATGCAATTGCGGTTCACAGATCTTGGAAACACTGATCAGAAAGTTGGTGGCCTTTGTTCTTGGCCTTTCAAGCCCTGCTACGACTGTTATTGCTGCCCCAAATGTGATCCTGTATTGAGGAGACTATGCTGAGAAAGTTACTTATCTCACAATATTGCCCATTTTCCAGGGCAAGAACAGTTTAAAAAGGCTTGTGCTTGTTTCTCACCTTTCTTCTTGCTAATTATTACTCTTTTTGGCTAGTCTTGTCTACTTTTGCAGAACTCCAGGTTGCCTTATGCCTTGCTCTAAAGCTGCAGGCAACTAAGGGTGGATGACTAACATTAATCACACATGTCCAGACTAGCCACAGAGGTGATGCATGCTTTCACTTGCTTTTTTGAAACCAGAGTGCTCACATGAGAGCTACTTGAAGATGCAGGCTTCCAGCTCTCCCTCCCCACATAACCAAATCCTGTTTAGCACCACAAATGCCAGTTCACTTTCTACAGCATCTTTCAGGCAGCCTGTCTCCCACTGCACTGAGTCTGCAGAGAAGTGGTTCTAAGAGTCACAAAAGGCAAGCTCGGAGGAGGAGAAGTCTTTAGCAATATTACTTTCTGTGTTTGCTAATGGCAGGCACACCTGCTTCCTCTGACTCTAATCAGAGGATGCCTGGCTGTCAGGTGGTAGAGATGCAGTTGAGAAACAGAGGCCTTTATAGGCGCCTAGTCCTGCTTTGTGTACCATCTGCTGCTTATGGAAACTTAAGACTTGCCAAAGAGGCTCATTCTGGATTTTCAATATTTAATGCTCACTGGAAATGACAGTTCAGCATTAATCTGCTACCCCAGTGAGATCAAGGCAATCCCCACCAGCTCTACTGGGTGTTTGTAAGCAATTGCAGAAATACAGAGTAAGTATGAAAAGATTTGAGGTATCCTGGATGTACTTTCAACACACTGGTGGTATTTTTTTTCCTAAGGACTGTCACTCACTTTAATTCTTTCGGTTTTAACTCTTAGAGGTGAAGAAAAACAAGTGTTAAGTAGCAGCTGTCAAAATAATGGAACAGCAGGATCAGATTGCTTAGAAACTTCCCACTTTACAGGTCCTCATTCAATTTTGTGCCACACTTTATTTCTAAATAAACTACCCCAGGCAGAGCCGGACTACCATGGTCAAAGTTCTCAGCTCACTTTGCTTGCTTTCTGCCAACAGGGAATAGGGGCAGAGGTATTAACACTGCCTGCTTCTGACACTGCGCTAAGGTACGATTTGGAGAAACTAAACCAAAGAGCATTGGTCCTTTCTGAAGTGGAGACAGGCAAATACCTAAAGCTGGATGTCTAAATTTAAAGGTGTGAATACTGGCTTCCCCTTCTCTCTTCCTTTTTCTTCTCTCTGATGTGTTAAGACCATTTCTCTCCAGCAGTTAAAGGTCAGCTGAGACTTAATGTCCAACTGAGCTGCTCATCCCTGCTTGCATTTTGTAGAGCTTAGATTCTCTAAAACCTGGCAGAGAAAGGTAGGACATGCAGGTTCAACACCAAGATTCACAGGACTGCCATTTCCCCCCAGGACCACAACAGATGCTTCTGCCTTGCTTTTAAACTACAGGTCTACTTTCCATGTGTTGTGTGGACATAGCCTATAAGGCCTCAGATGTATCTCATGTATGTACCATGCTCGTTGTTCCCTGTATCACTTTAAAGACAGGATAGAAGTAATATTCCAGTTCTGGGTTTAGACAGCAGCACAGCCATCAGTTATGCTGCTCTAGATTTACTAAGGCACTTGTTTTTGATAGACTTCAATGAAATAAATCAAACTTTCTTCTACTTGCTTTAATGTAGAATTTTGCATTACTATATATGAGCATAACATGATTTGCAAACTTTACAAAGATGCAGACATTCCAAATGCTTGATAATTTACAGGATATATTATGACTTAACCGCTACTTCAGGAAAGTAGGCATGAAGTGACCCACTCTGAATTCCCTTATTCCCTTCAGCACCCTAGGAAAATCAGCAAGCTTGGTCAATGGGCACAAAGAATCAGCCAGCAGCAGCAGAGGGCTCTGCACTAGGAAACACAGCATTACAGAGTACACTTACACTGACAGCAGTTACAGGACTGTGAACTGAACTTCGGTGAAAATAGACACAAAAGCTTTCCTCCATCCTCTTTGGCCAGCATATAAACTGCTTTGAATAACTCTCACCAGTTTGGCTTTCTCTGTATACGCAGTTTTATTAACACTGTTCTCTTCCTGAGATTACCTCATTATCCCTACAGAAAATTGGGTAAGAAATCCATATCTGCACTATGCAGGTATATGTCAAACATAGCTCCTTTGATAAAAAGAAGCTGTAACAGCACGAAGCAGGCTTTGCTTTAAGCTTTAAACTGTTCTTCTCTTCTTTACTGTATCAGTGATACACAACCTGCCTGAAAACCAAAATGAGAAGAGAAAAGCAAAGCAGTGAGCTCAGAAAGGGCACATCTGTTAAAAGACAGATAGTTGTGGCAGAAATTAGTTTTAAGCTCAACTAAGGTCTGGACTTGAACACTTCTATCCAGTTAAGCTGTTACAAAATATGCTTATAAGAAAACTACACAGATGAACTTAATATCTGGTTCTTGAGTTGTGCTCTTTGTATAACCAGTTAATGCTGATAGTACAAAATATCCTTTTGAGATGATGCTACAGCCTTCCTCTTCCTCAAAAAATAATGGGTGTATGTATACTTCCTGCGTTTATTTATGCATTTTATACACATCTAAGGGAGATAAAACATTAAAGGTAAGTGAAGAATATCCCTTCAGGGCATTTCCAGTGTATTACAGAATGGGAGGAGAAAGGTTACTCTGTTCTCTTAGGGCATGGAAAACCAAAAAGAGTGAATCCTGATTAAGAGGTCATTAGGCCTGCGAACTATTCATTGTCATTACCAGATCACACGGTTCTTACACAGTAACTGCTGCAGACCAAGCCTAAAAATAACTGGGAAAAAAAAAAAAAAAGAAAGAAAAAATCACACCCCAAACCTGACAGGAAGTGTAAAAGCTTTCCAAATGAGAGCCCCTGAACCTGATGAACCACAGTCCTATTCCTGGTGTGACAGGCATTTGTAATGCCTTCTAAATGGACTCAATATGGCAGCATGTCATGGGGTTGTTGAAATCCTTATGCCCCAAGGTAAATGTACATGGAACAGAACAATGGCTTGCTTGGAATCTACAGTGAAGTACTAGTTAAAAAGAGAAGTGTATTTACCTTCCAAATCTTCAGATTTATCTTCCAGGGAGATATAAATTCAAGGTTTAAGTTTTGTTCAGAGTATCATGCCTATTGCTCAGTCTTCTATAAGCTTATCTTTTGGTGAGGTCTTGTTCTTTCTTTGCATATAAATCAAGTAAAAAGTTTTTCATCATGATGCAGATCTAATGCATCTTCTATCCAGACATGATGACTCTGACATCAGACATGCTCTGATCACGATGGGTATTCTTTTCCTATTGTGTTCTGTGAAAAATGCATAGCTGCAGTAAAGGTTTTCCTCATTCTAAATTATTTCTTTTGTAAGTTATACTGACCATAACTCCCCATTACAAAGAAAATTAGGAAAAGTCAAGCATCATCTAAATGAACTCTACCACACAGTGAAGCCTCCACAGAAAAGCTTCATGGGCTTCTGTGTGTAGGGGGCAATCAATGTATTTATCCTGATTGTCATGAAAGAATTATATTGCAATAATGAACTGTAGAGTTCCCTGTTCGTGTCCAATTTCAGAAACAAAATCAAGGAATAAGATGTTTTTTAAATGGAGTTGCTATGTAGCAGCCCTGCTACATCCTGCTTTAGCCTGAACTCGTGCTGGAAGTCGCTGTGACAATTTCTTCTCAGGGCTCTCCAAGGACAGTGAGAACTATGCAGGAAACCATAATATGGAATCATTAACAATTACCAATGGATTAGTTTTAAATTGCATTTTATAATCAGTGACAGAAACAAGTCTAAACAAAACTCTGAAATAAAACTAATACAAAAAGCCAGAAATTAAGTTTCTAGTTATTAAAATATATTTTAAAGTCCAAATTAGTTACTATTAGAAGCTGTTTAACTTTTACACAGGTTCAAAGACCACCCCTTTTCTTATAAGCAGCAAGATAAAGAGGCTATACATCAGACATCTTTATATACTCTTGTCATTGTTCTTAAAGATTACTGTACCAAGCATTAGATCAACTGGAAAAATGTCAGCTACAGTATTCTTAACACTCCAGGCTAATACACTTGTTTTTTTCCTTTCTTTTCCCAGTTCCTGTAGACAAATTTTGGCTGAAGATTTCAAGGTAAGTAAGATCCAAACCAATCCAAATTCCTTTCTACTGCTTATTTTAAATAGACAGTTTTCAGATGATCTATGCTTTAACTAGTCTTAAACAACTGTTGTTACAGTTGGCTTCTCCACAAGACTTAAGAATTCTTATTTATAGGAAGGAAATGAAAAATCAAAAGTGCAAGAAGTACAATTAAAAGAAAATTCAATTTTTCTTTTAAAAGAAAGAAGGTCCAACAATTGAAGGTGTTCTTCTGTTCTCTGTGCCACTATTTCAGATAACAGGAGATGTTAACATGACCACCTTATTCTGTGGGGAACAAAGGAGTGAGGTCAGTAATGTTACTACACTAATTACTATAATGCTATATCAATCAAATCAGTTAAATATGATCAACATAAACTATTTGTTGTTCACGTTCTCAACCTACCCAGAACGTAGAATATAGTCTCAGTATTATGCATAAAATACCTAGCTTTTAGCCCAGTTTCATATCAGAAAGACTGAACATAATTTCATTTCAGTAATAAAAAGCCCTAAGATTTAGCCATTATAGCCACACTTTCTTTTTTAACAAATTGTAGCAGAACTTGTGTAAAAATTCCTCCAAGAACTACAGTAAACCAACTCTACAAAAAGCAATTATAAATATATATAAAATATATATTATATATAAGAATATTATATACATATATAAACCACTATCAAAAGATTGCAGTGGTAAGTAAGCAGCTGGCCTTTACTGTGAACGACAAGATGATAACACTCATTTCCATACCATACATATTTCTTTAATATGCACTTTACACACGTTCTACTCTAGGTGACATGAGTGTGCACACTCACAAAATGCTGAAAATCAAACCTGTTGCTAACTGGCTTAGTTTTATGCCATGCAAAATAACTTGCAATTGCCTGACCATTGAAGCAGGCAGTCCTTTAGAAATATTCTTGTTAAACTTTCCAGATCTCCCCTTGTGAAATGCAGTTCTTCCAGCAATGTAGTCAGGAACTGGGTGTGCACTGAGCTCATCTCAGTACTCTTGAAAAGTGGAGTAGTTTGTGACAATCTGGCAAAAAAAAAAAAAAGTAAACACGTATTTGATACAGAAAAGTGACTTTTAAGTGTCAGATGTAAGAAAGCAAAGCTTGTGAGTTTGAACACCTGTACTGAAGAAAGGCACTTATCTCATACTTGATTCATTACAGTACGTAAGGTTGTATGTATTATACAGGTATACATTGGTCTATAATGTAGACAAACTAAATTCAGAAGAAAGGGCAAAATGTTATATAATTACACACAAAAAGGAGGGTATCAGTCATTTTCTTCTTTACCACAAAGCTCCTAAACATTCATATTGTAAAAGTTGTATAGTCCTTTGTATAACATGAGAACTATAAAATTCGATCTTAAAGTAACCAGGAGGACTATTTTAACTACAAATATATATATATACAAATACATTCAAATACAACTTCAGGAAGAATATTTTAACTCTTTGACAGAAGTTGTACTTAACTGGTAAGTCACACACTGTCAAACTCCATGAAGACATTCAAGAGGGTCACTTACTTGGATGATTCTCCCCCTGTTCTCTATGCCATAATGCACATAGCATGTCAAAATAGCAAATGCATTTTGCTTTAACATCAGATTTCTCTAAACACATAGAAGCCTCTCAGAGAGGCATTTTGGAGTATTCCTAATTTTATTTGATGCACATGGGCTCATGAGACTTCAATTAAATTCTCAAAACAATGAGCAATTTGACTTCTTAGTTTTGACAGTCTATCCTAAGGCATTTTAAATTATACTTTTTACACAGTGAACTGTTTAAAAAACAGGCTTTAAGAAAGCCAGACAAAACTAGAACAAAGCTAATTTAATCTTGGAAATTCTTCTATGGCATATTAAGTATCAGTTTTAAAGCTGATACTATAGCAAATCTTTGCTATAGTGAAATTATTTTCTGGTTTGGTAGCAAAATTAGCTGCTTAAAGTCTCAAAGTGCCTGCAGTCTTCCATTTGGGCCTGATTTTCTGAACTGCTGTGCAGATGAAGTTCATCAAATTTATGCTGTTTTTAAAGCTTAAATGAATGGAAGCTGAAAGTAGTTGCCAACTAGGAGAATAAAGGATATATACATGAGAACAGACAATAGAAATAAATAGGGTATTAGTGCACATCCCCAAAGAAAATGCTATTCATCTGAAACAGTGGAAACCACAAGGCATGCATTATTATATATTGTATTTAGTTCCCAAATCAACAAGAACAGCAACAGAAGGCACAAAGATCCAAACCCAAATACATAAAGTGCTGCTGCTAAAATGCATTCCTCAGTTTAGAAAGAGCTACTGCCATGCAGATCTAAGCATGTAATCATAGACTGGTTAAAGTTGGAAGGGACCTTGAAGATCATCTAGTTTCACCCCCTGCCACAGAGCCACCTTCCACTACACCAGGTTGCTCATCATACCTGTATGGAGATGAGGTGAAAAGATCAGCTGCTGGTTTTCATTTGTGCTTTAATTTTATTTGAATGTACTTTTATCCTCAAGTCCTTTATTTTTCTCATAATTCTATTGCAAAGGTAAGTAATACTTGAATCTACTGCCTAAGCACAAATAATTTAAAAAAACCCCCTTTTTAATGACCAAAATCAAGTATTAAAGCTTATGCTTCAACATGAAATGTTACTGACAAGATCACTTAACAAGAACTCATCTTCTAGCATCAGTTACTTCAGCTGGAATACTGTATTTAAATAAATAGTGCCCAATTTAAATAGTGTCAAATAAAAAATGACACTGTATAGGAAGGAATTCTTTTAGAATATGTTTGCAAAATTATGTACATTTAATAAGAAACTTCAGGTAGGCAACAGCTTCTTAAAAAATTCGCAGCTCAGAAAACATAAGCAACAACTGATATCAACCTCACTGCAGTAATTGGTTGTAAGATCATCTCCACTTCTAGAAAACTGCATATGTCTTTTAAGCAAAAATAGTAAGATCTTTTGTTTGTGAACTATTGCAAAACATAGTAAATAGTCTCTTAATAAAAAAATTAATCTACAAAAATAATAGACTTAATGCATTATTTTCCATTTCTTTTTGGATTCCGTTTCAGTAAATGAATTTAGCTAAATGTTTCAACTATTAAACACTGACACTGGGGGACAAGGACTTTGGCAGATGCTTAGAAAAGGACACAGCATAGAAATACGTAGACTTGTGTGCAAACCTTGCTATATAAACCCTCCCACAAAAGAGAAGTATTCACAGTTGGATTTGTGATTTTTGGACTGAGGCCACAAGGATTTGTAATGTGTTTGATGACAGACAGGACTGAGTTGTTTCTTTACCCTAGTGAAAAAGGTAAAGCACAGTGTTACTGCACAGGGTGACAATCTGGAGGCTGAGTTTTGCATTATTTTATCAGCAGGGGCGCAGAGGAAGTGCTGATAGAGGATCAGAGTGACCACATCAGGGTGTTAGCCTGGAGACAAGGACAGTGAGAGAAAGACCTGGAGATGCATTATTACCAGTCTTCAATTCACCCTTCTCAGGATTAAGCAGGTTATACATGAAAGAAGACTGGTGGCAGGAGCACTCCTGACTTCCTGAGTGCTGGCACCAGGCAGTGTTAACACTGCTGAACACTCCTGGCAATGTTGGAGATTTACATGCATTTTTAGCTGAATTTTCTTACTCTTGCAATGAGTTTAACAGGACATGAATAAGGATGTTATTTTTCAAAAAAGCACAGAAAACTTGTGAAGTTTTAAGTAATATTCTAAAATTTAAATCTTTACATTCACATGCTAAGCAATCTGTTTTTTCCTTTTCTGGAACTGCAGTCAATGGTATGACATGGTTTCATGAATTACAAACATGTCCTAACTCTTAAGACTGTTTTAAGACACTGCTTGTAAAGAGTAGCTACTATAGCCCATACTAAGAAAAAGGTATTGCTATTGTCAGAGAAACAGCCAGGCATTAAATATTGAGAACCTGAATACTCTTCTACTTTTAACTGGCTGTTGGAACAGAAGCAGAAGCTTTTGTCTGCAAAAGAACAAACACAAGCTGCTGGTTTGCAGAGAGTGATTAAGTTCTGTGCTCTAAGTAATACTGATCCAATGACTATTTGAGGTATAACTACTGCATGACAGCACATTAAGAGCTGTGCTCTCATCCTTGCAAGAAATGCTAAGAAAATTAAACCATAATGGTATGGAAATGAACCAGAAGAGTATTTGGCATCAGCATCTTCAAGTCACTAAGGGTACAATGACCCTATCTCTGAAGAAACTATCATGGCTGATTAAATTTAATGATATACAGGATTTTAGTTCAAGGATCATGGAAATGCCTCAAAACCCTGCAGCACCTTCAAAAGATGTAGAATATAAACAGGAAATGAGATACTTGGGACCACCATAGTAGTAACTGGCTACTGCATCAGTTAAGAGAGAAAGATAAATTCTGCTTCTCTTACTTCTTTTTCACATTACAACATTATTCACAAAAGTTTATTCCACATTAAAGTAAAATAAAAATAAGAATCTAAAGGATTAAATTATTTCAAACCAATCACAGAAGCACAAAGACCTAAATGTTACTGTCCAAAGTTATATGCCCATTAAAACGAAACATGCTCAGTTCATGGAAAAGTAGTACAGTATAGATCAGACTTCATGAAACAGTATCGGTTTCCTGCACACCCACTTACACCAGTTTAAGAAGTGTTAAAAATACCAAACTAAATTTGACAGATAAAATTTGGATTTTTTTTGGTTATTCTACATATTCAAGGAAAAAAGTGAAATTCATGTGATCATCAACCTATTAAATGACATCTGTCTATCACACAATGTTCACACTATTTCAGTGCTTTGTATGAACTAGTATTTTTACGCAGTTAAAAGCACTAATTGGCACGTCCTATCCAAAAATGTTAATATCCTTTTAAAGAAGCTCAACAAAAAATCCCAAACTAATTGTACAGCATGATCTTTAGATACTGGACCTCAGGAAAATCTTTTTGACTCTGTTTAAGATGAAGTCTGTAATCCCCTTTGAAAAAAGTTAAAATTTCAAAGCCAACAGCATGATAGCAGCCAGTTACAGCTCTCTGAAACAGACGCCTGAAAACAGGTAAGAGCAAAATCACCTAAGAGCTGGGTTCCTTTCTGTTCCCCCAAAGTTGGTCTCTTACAATGATGTAAAAAGCACGGAGAATTTGAGTGCACATAAATTTACCCAATATCATGCAAAGCACTTGCATATTCATAAATAAAAGTCATATGTTAAATCTAAAAAATAGCAACAAAAATAAGGTCCTTCTAAGAAAAGGTAACTATTGCCACTCCCTTACCTTGCCTGGCATGCTTGGAGCTTGAATGAGAATGGAATCACACAGCAGAATGACAGAATGGGCCAGCACCACCTGTCCTTCCATAGAAAGCTTTGGAAAATAGGATATAAATGTTTTTGCCAGTTCCAGGCATTTGAGCACCATGAATAAGATTTAATGTAATCATAACACCTATTTTTTTAATTCAGTTTCTTTCTACCTTTTGTTTTAACCACTTAAGCCTTGGGGGTTTTTTTAACACCATCAAAACCAGGATGACTGAAACTATTCTTCTATCAGAATGACAAAGTTGCAGTAATGAGCACTAAAGTTTCTTAAGCATTACCTGTCAACTCCAACAAAGCATTAAACAGAACCCGATCTGGATAGGAAAACCCTTTGTAATAAAAGCCTTCCAGGGTATTGCCAATATTCAGACACAGAAGAGCAATATTTAATGAAACTGTATATTGAAGTGTACTGGTGGGATTTGGCAAGGACCAGTTAGTGATCCAGTGCTCTTTGTGTCTGATCAAATGGCACTGAAAGCAGAGCAGCTTATTGAAGTCAAAATCTTTAATTCAAAAGTAGTGAATAATTAATTGATGCTTAAAAGAATTAAGTTAGAAAGTCATAAACCCACAAGATTTCCAGCTTTCCCTCTTCCACATGTATTTTCAGTAAACATTTGGGATAGAATTACGTAAATATTGACTGCTGCAAGACGTATTAACATATTTGTCTTACCAGCTCTGTATGTACCATTTGGAGTTGAAATCATGAAGGAAATCATCTCTGATAGCTTCTACAAGGTATAAAGGATTGGAACTCACAAGGACTGGGGTGTTTTGATTTTGTTACAGATTCGATGTGCAGTAGGAATATTATTAACTGCAAATGCCATTCTTCTAAGGTAGCAGTTTTACAGAATACAGTCTAGATTCCATTTTAATTATGTTCCTATGAAGGAAGTCTCTGACACAACTGATTAAACAAAATTGTTTAAGACAAATGGCTAGACTGAGCCAATACAAGTGTTACAGATCAGCAATAAAACTCATCGAAATAATGCACACTGCAGCCCACAGACCATCTGCCTCCACATACAACTGGAGTGTGGCCAATGTATCAATCACTTAATAATAGGGCTTCAGTTGATAGGGTAAACTGAAACACTTGCTGGACTTATCCACTTCATGAACCCCGCACTGAAAGGCACTCAGACATTTTGACAGAGTAAGTCAAAGCATCACTGTGATTCTCTATGTTCCACACAACATATTGACTGCTTGCTTAATTAATTGAGTCCCTCACCAGTGTATCACTGCATGCAGTACACTTGTCTAGGGACAGCACTTTTGTTAGTAAAGAATCTTAAATCGCAGCAGAGATTTCCACAGCCCTTAAAGCATAATGCTTCTATCAGGCAAGAGTTTGTATCAGGCAGAAAGCTGATCTGAAGTGCAATGTGACTGTAGTTATAAGTTAAAGATGCAACACTAGGGAACTTAAAAAAATGATAACCTTTGTTATAATTAAGTGGTTACACATATCACAGTGGTTTAACGTACATTCAGAAATTAGCAACCGTTATAGCCTCAACTTCTATAATTTAGCTGTTATGCTCAGTTTTACTTATCTCCCCACTTGTTTCTTATAACTCTGGTTCAAGCATGATTTAAAAAGCTCAACATTTAAAAACCCCAAACCTTAAAAGCAAAAGACTGTCTCTAGAGTGAGTATTTTCCATTAGAACACATTAATATTTGACAGACAATCTTGAACTGGAAGCATCTCACTTACAACAAGGATGCACAAGAATTTAAATATATCTCTGGAATTAAGCCTTCTTTTAAATTGAAAGATACTAGTGCCAGAAAAAAAGAATTAGAATCAGTGTCACCTGCAACTCTGAAATTAAAGCAACCTCTCATTTGGGGCTCTTTGACCAATACTGACTTCCCTCTTTGACCAATATCGTATTGGTCAAAGAGCGAAGTCAATATTCAGCAGCAGTTTTCTTCAATCTCCCAAAGTTTTGTCCTATATTCCATTTTTTTAATGAAAGATAAAATACTGTAAAGCCCACAGTACTGAATGGTAACAACTGACCGAAATAAACAGGCAATCTTCCTACTGAGGAAAAAAAAAAGCTACTCCTGGTCTAGTTTTAAACATAGCCTGAAGAACGCATTCTCATCATAAAGACAAGAATTTTGAAGCTGAAGTGCCATTTATGCTTTATTTATTATTTAACTTCCTTTCATTATTGTGTACTGACTTGTCCACGGAATCCAGCACAGACACTTTAATCCTCTGATGGCAACAGGAACTAAATTATTCATAGTTTAAAATTTTTGTCCACTACATTTCAATCAATGCTACAAATACTGATTCAAAATCAGCAACTGGATTCCTACAGAATCTGAGTATATGCAAAACTTACACTTCATTCACAAGTTAACTTTTTTTCCTGTTTCCACAACCTTCATTTTCCTATGCAGCTTTTACAAATCTGTTCAAGAATGTTCTCTTTGATACATACATGTTTATGTTTATACTTACACACAATATAGAGTTTCTTCTTTTGAAGTTCACCTTTCACACACACTTTTCATATAGTTGAGTCCAGACACAAATCAACTTCCATTCCATTTTTACTAGGGCCAAAATTTCACTTGTACAGCCCAGGTGGTTACAACTACCAGTAAAAGGAAAGCATGCCTACAGGAGCAAGGATTTATCTAACCACATGATAACAAGTGCTTACTAACAAGTGAAAAAGAGACAATGGATTAGACTCCCTCCCTTCCTTTTTTCTTTCTTCCCCCTGCAATCAGTTGTGTCCAAATAGGCAGCTGGCAATTTAGACAACACCAGCCCAACCACCACTGTTTTCTAAGACAGTGGTCAGGGACTTAAGTTCAGGCCCCTGGGACTGCTCAGCAGAGCTCCTCTCTGTCATATTGTGCTCTCCTCACACAGGCCTTGAAGGCTGAATAAACAGTTGCAAAATACTTTGTTGGTTCTACTCTAACATACCATCTAAGAGTTCATGTCTTGTTTGTCCATCAAGCTGCAAAAGGAAAGTTTCGGAAAGGCACTCCAGTGTTTTAACTGCACTGTGCAGGGCATACATGTTGAGGCAACAGGGTTCTAGCCACCTGATGAGGTACAGAAACTGTTTATTTTGAATGATTTAATGAAATGCAAATGTTCTGGATCTTTATACTTTTCACCTAATGAACATACTATGTGTATGAATTGGTGGGTGGATTGTTTATGCCACTTTCTCCCTCTGCCCCGAGAGTTAAGGGTCTCTCCATCAGCTGCCAGCTGTTATTTATAACACCCAGCTTCATGACTTCAAAGATCCTGCAATGAATAATATTAATATAATAATATTCCACTGATAAAACAAGAGACAGAAGAGGAAAAAAACTCAAGTAAATTCAGACTGCTCTCGAAATACTGACTGCTGTAAGACAGATGGCCTTTGACTTCCAATGAAGGACAAGTAAAACACATATATAAAGAATTCTATTTACATCATTAGGTCAGGAATTAATTTTACAGGCAAAGGAACACCCAAAGTAAGTGTGAGAAATGTTCGGAGAAACTATGGTGGGACATTTCATCAAACGGCGTAATGATTTAGTATAATTCAGTATACCCATTTAGTGCTGTTTGTGTCAGTTCTGTACGCTGTTTGCCTGAAAGCCAACATGCCTTAGAATGTACACTGTATTTGCTAGCATTATGCTGACCCTGTAACACTAAGCAGTTGGCTTCATTCAGTACTTCGGGCTCATTGGCATAGCGTGTCTAATAAGAAAGAACACTCTGCAAATACTCTGATGTTACAATGTGAGTGACAAAAATTCAGGGACCCATGACTCCTTTGAAGTGATAGTAATAATATGGAATGGTTCTATTAGCTTCCTGTTCTAGTGGTACCTGGGAACTCTGTTTGCAAACAGTTATGCTAAAATGACTACCAAGGCTGCCATCAACACAAATATCAGACCTGGCAAAAACCAATCGCACGGGCAATCATGTGCAAATCAGTTTCCATATTTAACAGTGGATTAGAAAAACCTCTAGCCAGACAAGATGACTAAAGCAAGCACCAAAACCAGCTCAACAACATCTACGTTTCTTATTCAGGGTACTCTTCATACAAAGTTTAGCCGGATCAGAGATTGTGATTCCTATTACACAATTGCAAAAACCTATTTTGTAGTAATAGATATGACTGCAGAATAAAGTACAGTACTCACCTCTATGTTACCATATCCCAAGTTATTACTACAACATCAGTTCACAGATGTGAAGCTTGAGAACTTAGTGTGTGGATTTAAAGCACCAATATTTATACAGGGATTTGTTCAAAAGGTTTGAGTTCAGTATGAGATCTGCATAATGCCAAGGGAAAAAGAAATTCACAACACAAACCCAGAAGAAATCACTATCAGCTGTTTGTTTCTAACAAATCTAAGTTTCTTAGGTACACATTTCAAGGACAGGCCTTGTTTAAAGAGCTGCATTTATTTGAAGTCTGTTTCCTGCTAGCCAGCTGACAGATCAAAGGTACTTCTCAGTCCTACCATTTGTTCCCATTTTTTCCCCTCTTTTTCAACTTAGTCAACATTTAAAATTTATTAATTTTACATTTATTTAATAAATTTAAAGTTTATTTTAAAAATGATCCTTTCATCCTTTTAAGTCTTCTATTCCTTACTTTTTATCTTCCACGAAGTTTTCCAGGGACACCTCTCAAATACTGGAATCTATGCCATTGAAGTCTTTGGGTTACTTACCTACGTGAAATTAAGCACAGGCATAAATCTCTTTTAATTTTAAGATTAAAAAATGTTTAGTTATAAACTTTTGAGAGCCTGAACCTTTTAAGGACTTTGTAAAATACACACTGTTGTATAAATAACTGTGCACGTAGCATGGGACAATTTAATACCTAAAAGATGCCTTTATATACAAGCCTTGTACATTTAATGAATTAAGGATTGTTTCATATACATCCATTTTTGCAACTACAGGACTTCATTGCTACCACATACTGGTCATCTATTCTTATCAATTCATTATCTCAGTGATACACAAGAAAAAAATCAATAAAGATTAAATAAAATGTACTTACAGTTAAACCAGCTCCAGAGCAATGTGCTTGGGTAAATAAATTGTCAATACCTGACTTCATAAAACATACTCACCCGTACTCAGTTACTATGGAAACGATGATCATAAAATTGATCATAGTTTAGCTTCACAACTTTCTAACATTGTAACCTGATTATCTGCCTTTCAGTCCAATTCACCTGGGATAATGCAGCTGAGTAAAGAGACGTGCTAGGAATAAACCTGCTTCCACTCTGTCCACAGGTTTTTTTTTCTTCAGAAGTTAAATATAAGGATCTCGGTATTTTTCTACTTGCCTTTGCCAGTTTGGAAAATCAATGTCGGTGCAGCTGTGGACCTGACAAAATGAGGTTCTTAAAAAACCTCCCAAAGTTAAAGATTTTTAAGCACTTTTTCCCAGACATCCAGCTCCCAGTAGAATTAAAAACCAACCAAACAAAAACCACTTCTCCCCCCCTTCCCCAAAAAAACCAAACCACAACCCCCCCAACTCCTTTTCCTGTTTAATTGCTTAGTTTCCAGATCTATTATTGACTTGCTGAACTCCAGTAAATCACTGTTCTACCCTTAACCTCTATGTCACCCTCTCTGTAACAGAACTATTAACACTGATTTGTGAAAGTATACCTAAAAAAGCAGAATAGCTGACGAGGTTTGAACCAAACATGAAGAGCCACATGAATCTCAGCTATTTTTTATCCTTTAAAAAAAATCTGGATACCTCATCTCAGAAATACTGAGTTTTATGAAAAATTAGTTACAGCTATTCAGTGTTATCTTCAAATGTTCAGACAGAGAGATGGATAAAGAGGGTGGGAGAGAGTGATACATACAGCTCTAAGTGTGGTGTACATCAAAATGAAAGGAAACATACTGAGATCCCAAGCCTCTAAATAATCAAGCATCCATATGGCTTTTTCACTGATGCTGGTTTTGCACCTAACAATACGAATTATACACACATACCTTCCCATACACTGGTTAGCTATGTTTGCTTCCAGGCAACTAAAACACACTTCTACTTTACAGAAGGAATGGGAAAAGAACATCATTTGCTGTTATGGAAATGACTGTTTCAGTTTCTTTGTATTATGCCATGCAAAATTTTCTGTATAGTTATTCTTCGCTTATTTATACAACATTCTGATTAACCAGTGGCTGCCATCTTATCCCAAATATTTGCTTTAATCATACACTTTGTATCAAAAGAGCCATCTACATCCGGATGCTAAATCCACCAGCTTGGATTGTCAGTAAATTCTGAGAGCTTCATCATAGCCCACTGACAAGAGATGCACTTTCTACATCATCTTGTCAATGACATGGCTTTCCTCCCTCCCTTCCCCCAAAAGGCCATATTTTCTGTTTTCATAAATACGAAAGGAACACATTTCAGAAATGACTGTACATCGTGTTCACTGGTAACATCCCACATCAGGATCAGAACTTAATTTCCAGACTACGTGGGAACACTGGGTGCCAAAATGTTTCGTATCTCAAGAAGCAACAAACTAACCAAGTAGTAGAACAAACTTCCTTTCCACCAGATTCCTACAGTACTAGGAAACTAAAGAGAGGAATGATTAGATCGTCACAAAATACTGCTCTTTCAGGGACTTTCTACAGTCAAAGTTTTCCTGGTTCCAGAAGAGTTAAGGAATACAATACTCCTACTTTGGGCACAATTTATTTCAGTGCTAAAGAACAGGACACACCACTTAATCTAGTAGAGGTGCCATTCTGACTCTCCCCATAGAATCAAACAAAATAAGCCAGAACGCATGCTAAAAATTCCACTGGTACAAAATACCTGGGGATCACATGCTATGAAGCCATAATAACCTTTCCAATGTGCACCAGAAATAACAAGCCAAATCAACACTGATTTTTGTCTTAAAATGAAGTTTCCTGTAAGTCAAAAACACTGTGTATGTGTCATGCCCCCATTAATGTAGGCTGTTCTTGAGAAAGTTTACTAAGTTAGAACTCTGAAAATGAAAGATGCAAGTGTGTGTCAAAGTCATGTTTTTCTTTTAACAGGTGGGTAATGTTTCATGATAAAAAATGCTTGCATTGAATGTATTAAGATTAATTATTAATAAGGAAGCAAGTATATTTTCATAGGGCTACAGCTTCAGGATTCAGTTGCAAAATGAACAATTCAGTTTGCTCAGTGGATGAAGGTAAAATACATTTAGTTTAAAACTAAGTTTAGTGCAGCTGTTAAGAGTGTGGATTACTCACATCTTACTTTCAGCTTTCTATACTACCGTGTAACTGTACAACTTACTCTGTGCCACGACATGACTTCCAATAAGCAAAGGTGTAAGCAGCAAAAATTATGGAAGGAGGAAAACTCAGACATTACCAAAGAAATCTTGTAAATATATACCTTGCCAAGAACCATAAGTTTAAACCAATTACCTCATAGGCTGGGCAATTCTTCTATCTGCTTGATCATAAGTGGCACAGAGTTCAATTGGACATGAACTCCACTGCCTCAGTTAGCTTCCCCCAGAGTCAATGTGATAAAGCAGTCTTGTGAAACCTAGCATGCTATCTTTCTGAAGGCTGAAACAGAAGTTGCAACAAAAATCTCATTTATTCACACAAAAGGCTAAAATTAAGTGGCAGAGGAAAGTACTTTCCCTACTACCAGAATCTTGATTCACAAGTGCATTTGGAATTTAAAGTTCACAACAGTGACTAGAGCAGAAGATTCTAGATTCTAACCAAGATTAGACAGAACACCACCACCACCATGAAGGATAGTTTATAACTAGTGCTGTCCTTTGCACCCCAGCTCTGCACAGCTTCAGCCTGAATGCCCACATATACTGCTGGGAACATGCAGATTCCTCTCTATTGGAGAGATTTTCAAGTCACTTGGCAGAAAAGCCATGACCCTGCTCTTCCCTTGCAGTGGACAAAAAAACTGGGACGTGCAGAGAAGACAGCTTTCTGAGCCAACCCTCCAACCCCATGCCACAGAAGTCCAGGAGACAGCATGTGCTAAGGCTCCGCTCCTGCTGATGGGGTCAAGGACCACAACTGTAAAGGGGAACTAATGATCCTGGACTCATCTCAGAGTTTGTACCAGGCGTCATGCATTACATGGTACATCCAAATCTCCCATTCAGAAAGCTACCCCTGAGAAATACTAAAGCGGAAAAAAACCTGCAGCGGCATGTGCTGCAGTGAAATCCACGGTATCACTTCCCTGCTAACAGCACTACAGCAACACACAAAAAACCACACGGTCTTTTTTTTTGTGTGTGTGTGCAAGGAGAAACACCTTCTTTGAAACTGAGAAGGTTTCTTCTTCTACTTTCTCCCTTATGAATGCCGAAGATACGTAATGAAAGTTAGCAGCAATTAATTCAAATTAGCGACACTGCAAATCCCTCAGAATACTGTTCTATATATGTTTCCCGAGTACTATATGGAACATGCTAGGAGGAAGAAAAGTAATACTGATCTCCACAATACACCAAACATGCAGATTTGAGTTTGCTTAGAAAGTGCTGATACGTAAGAATTGCTTAACAGAAAACCTATTTGAGCTCACACTCACCAAATGACAACCTAAAATAAAGATACAAAAAGGGAAGAATATACTTTTAAATTCTTTAATGTGTTCAAAGTTGCCTTTTTGCTATTTCACACTATAACAACACTCAACAGATAGAGACAATACTATGACCATTCAAACACTCTCATAAAAGAAAGACTTACTTTTAGTCCTGCAAACTCCATTACAAAATGGGCAATTGTTACATTTCTAGCTTAACAATAAATGATTTTTCTCAGCTGAAACCTGGACCCAATCTTCTATCACCAAACTTGCTATATAAAAGATCATGCAGCTGACTTGTATGTGGTTTCTATAGGAAAGAGTCGCTCTGCAAGTCTGATTAATATCCAGTAAGTTATTTGTACATCAAATTTGCACATTTCATATATCCAGACATTTTCAGACAAGAACAGCAGCAATACCCCAAACCACTGAACTCCTCTTATAATAATATAGACATGTCAGTGCTGAGCAATAGATGTGCTCTGGTGCACAAAGAGGTAAAAACGTATTCTTGAACCCAAAATTCTTCAGTTCCTGAACTGTTATCTCCAAGAGAGTAAACCTCTAGAGTCTATCTCCACACGACACATTTATCTAAAGTGGCTGCACACATATAAAGATGGCTTTTGTTTAGTGATCATGGTCATTTTGAGTTTGCTTAAATACTGCAGCCGAATGCTTATAAACTAATCCCAGAACATTTTGAAATGCTTCAAAGCTTTTAGCGGGGGGAACCTCTTGCATTGGCTGTGTAGATGCAGCTGACCACAGTTCACTGGAAGCAGCCAGCTCAGATAAGTAAGATGAAAGCAGACATTTCCTGAAAATATCTTGAAAGCTTTCCATTAGACTGCACCAGGGGTATACACTGAAAACAGCAAGTGCCCTTGCTTGTATAGCAACCAATCTTCCACCACTTTCTTGAACCTCTGTATTTGTATCTATTTATCTAGGAGGAAAAAGATGCAACTTCCGTATTCTAGTTTACAGTGCATTACACAGCAGCTATTACTGTAACAAAAAAACCCTACACATGGCAGCAGGAAGACACAGAAAGCTACCACTGTCAACATTATTTCAAATGACAAATAAATAAGACATTTCACCTACAGGTAATTTGAAAGCAGCACCCACTCCATGATGAGCATGAATGCAATTATTTGAATGTAATTCTCTGGCTGTCAAAGTGAACTGTAGGAAGCACTGCTGGATGTGCTGGTTATAAAGCCAGGAGTGCCTCAGGCTAGATTTTTAATAAAGGCTGAGACTAGCTGTTCATATTTTATATGATAACTTGATTGAATAAATCCAGCTGTTCACTAGGAACAGGGAATGCTCCACTGTTGCGATCTCCAACATTTTACACTCTGAAAAAGACAGTCCCACTGACAAGTTTCAAGCACTTTTATTTCAAAGCAAAGAATTATAAGCCCTGGTTTCTTTAACAGTCAGTAAACTCAATGGCATATAACTACTTTTAATAGCTTCTTGAGGTCTGGCAGACTATAGAGGAAGCTTAGGTCTAATTTAAGCACCAAAATTAGGTGTTATGACTATCCAACATGCTGCATCCTACAAAGAATAAATATGCATACTCCAGTGAAAGGAAGATAGTATAATCATAATGTGATACAAAGTATTAAACAGTGATGGCACTTGAATTCAATACAGCAGTAATGATAATGGTTATTCTGCCCAGTAACACACCACAAAAAGGGTGAGGGCACTCAAAGTGCAGTGTGAAGTACACTGAGTGCTCAGCAGATGCCATGTACAAGGAGGAAGTGGTGAGCCACAATATCAATTCACAAAATGGGGTGTAAGCAAAGTCCAATAGTTGCTACTTTAAACAAAACAACCCTGCCCCTTCCACACAAACCAAAAAACACTTGAGGCATTCAGTTTCTTTTGAGGTATACCCTGAAATCCCATTCTCACTCTGCCTTTGGTAGTCTCTGTTCTTATACCTCTGGTACCTGTAAATAAGGTCTTTAATCCTCCTGGAAGTGTTATCCTCTTCCAGGGTGTTACTCATGCTACTTCACTGTTTAGTGTTAGCAGTAAAATGTCCATCCTGTGTCTTGGATCAGGTCAAGGCCTATGAATACACATTCTGAAAATGTTCTCTTCTTTTAGTAACAGAAGCTAGTAAAGAGCTATCTCCAACTCAGGCCCCATACAATTCTGCCATTTAAATGACTTTACATGTGCTGCAACATGCAGTAAAGAATCACAGAATCATTTAGGTTAAAAAGGACCTTTGAGATCCAGTCCAACTGTTAACCCAGCACTGCCAAGGCCACCAATAAACCATATCCCTAGGTGCTACACCTACACATCTTTAAATCCCTCCAGGAATGGTGACTCCATCACTTGCCTGGGCTGCCTGTTCCACTGCTCAATAGTCTTTTCAGTTAAGGAATTTTTCCCAATATCTAATCTAAACCTCCCTTGTGCAAGGTGCAAATTGAGGCCAGTTTCCTCTTGTCCTATAGGTTGTTACTTGTAGCAAGCTGGGTACCAGACTTCCCAGCCAACCTCCTTTCAGGCAGTCCAGTAAGGTCTGCTTGAGCATCCTCTTCTTCAGGCTAAACATCCCTAGTTCCCTCAGCCATTCCTTTTCAGACTTGTGCTCCAGACCCTTCACCAGCTTTGTTGCCTTTCTCTGAACACACTCCAGCACCTCAAAATTTACATGAAATCACCCATAAAGAAATAAGCAGCATAGCACATACACTCTCAGTATAGCTAAGAGGAAGGCAGAGAAAACTTTAATAGAGTATAATTCTTTTTATGAACAATATCAGTAAGATATGACAGATTTGTTGGCAGACTACAGGAGATACGGGCCACAATCTGCATTCACCTGAGGACCTGCCTGCAAAGGGCTGCCCAGATCTTCAGTAGCCTGTCCCTGCACACTTCAAGCTTCCACTAAATACTCAAGTTTGATTAGAATTCCCAAATAGTTACATGTTCTAATCTTTCCAGAAATGATGTAATGCTCATTATCTTCTTAGAGAAATCTTAACACTCATTCTTACCCCACCTACATTCTTGCACATCCTCTCTTAAGAAGTGGCTGAGAGTTGTTCAAAATCTGAAGATCCTGAGCTTCCACAGACCTTACACAAGCTGAAGTCAACAGTTTTATTCATGATTTCACGAGAACAACAAAATCTACTCTATTTTAGGATCAAATACAATTCATTTGTTTAGGGCTGGGCCCTTGAGAGCAATCAGTATAAGCAGAGAACCAAGACCGCCTGCTACTTGTAGAACATTTTAAAGCACTTGTAAAGCAGTCATTAGGTATGTAAACATTTAGAGCTCATTATTTGCAGAGACACTGGCAACATATTTCAACTTCTGACCAAAAGAGTCACCATTTCCTTAACTATACAGAGACTACTTGAAAAATTCATAAGATCTGTTTCACAAATTACCAATTCAACCATAAGAATATATGGTAAAAATGACAAAAGATTTGTTCTTATAGTTGATAAAAAATTCATGCCAAGGCATTCAAGTAAAGTTACTTTCTGTGTTCTGATTTAATGAATCATTTGAGTGGTATCTGGCTGGGTGACACAGATGTAAGGCTCGCTGAAGCCTGCTCTAATGCCTACTGGTATAGTCTTCCTTGGGACAGTAAAGCCAGAACAATGTGTCAGACTGAAGTAATATCAAGGAAAGTAAGTGCAGTACTGAGGATGCTACAAGGTTGGCCCACAACACTTCTTGACCTGTGAATGTCTGTAAGTACTTCTCTGTCCTACAGGCTCCAGTGACCCAGGAAGCCCAAAAGCAGCAGCAGTGTGGTAATAAACAGCCTCTGGAATAAGGATTTTTGCAGTCTTGTAATTCAAGCTGAAAGACATACAAAGATTGCTTGATGGTTTAACCCTACTGAAAGCCAGGGCCTGACAGTGTGTGAAACCACCAGTGATTCCTTAAAAGGTGAACTCATGTTAAATGTTTAAAATGGATTTGTGAGAAAACTGTCTGGTTTACACCAGTTTACATCCTTAACTTCAGAAAAGTGCATGAATTTGGAAAATATAAATTAAAGAAGTTACTTAATGCATATTAGTATAGCTTTTATATATCATGCCTCTATATAGACATTCACTGAAAGACACTATAATAAAATCAGATTTCCCATTAGAAAAACCCTTGGAAGGAATTTATTTCTGCAGTAAGTAGAACAAAGCTAAGGAGGACTACAGGCACTGTAGTATCATAATCTTAAGCAACAAAGCTAATCCTTATAAAAATAAAACACTGGGTCCCCATATTCCTTTCAAATATTTGGGAGTTGCTAAAAAAGCTTTCCTCTCTCAAATAAGTTTGCTAGAATATTCAAATATATGTAGAAGCAAATATGGAAATGTTATTTCCATATTATAGAAATAATTTGCCTTTAATTTGTGAAAGTGAAATCTTTTAAGAAATTAAAAGTAAAATGAGAAATCAAAAGTGCAACAGTTATGCCAACTCCAAATAATACAACGCAATCCAAATAATACATGTCATTTTGTCCTGCTGTAACAGAGAATAATTTCTGTCAGCAGCAAATGTGAGACTGAAAAATACTCCTCCTTCACCCATCAGCCCTCTTTAAAAAACCACTAAAGCTTAACTGGTCTTTAACATGGCATTAAGTTTGTTCATTGTTAACATGCTGCTGCAAGTGAGACAATCCTGGTTTGTCAAGAGAAAATTCAGTTTGTTTACGTGAAAAAACATAGTTGTTGGTTCCCCAGTTAAAGAAAAGTTTCCCTCCTCTTATCTGAAAATTACATTTTGGCTTGATAGGGTAAGACAGTTAGGTATGAGAATGTTTGACATTAAATGGTACTTACACAGATAACAAAACAATAGCAATTAGAGTCCATTCAGGCATTTTGTGAATAATGTTTCTGTTTGTTAACCTGAAAAATCAGGAGAAAAAAAATAATCAGAACATTTCAAAGTGAAAACAAACAGAATTGTAACTGCTGAATTTTAAGTCTACCATTAAAAGACTTACTACACCTAGTTATGATGTACCAATTGTAGCTGTAACTGAGCAATTCACAACTTTCAAGCTTCTCTCTTTCTTACTTTATCCTTTAACAGAGGAATTGCAGAATTCCCAGCGTCTCTTTTTTTGATATAAAAGTGGGATGGAGAAGACTGAACAGAAGCTAATTCTTTGAGTTAGCTCACAAATAGTCCTGGCTGCTGTGAGGACTCACCTCTCACTCATACCCACTGGGAAGTTACCAGGCCCTGCACATGTGCTTATGAAAATATGAGCCTTCTTAACCTTAGCTTCCCCCCATTGGCTCCAGATCCAGATTTACTGTAAAAGCTAATATGGATTTTATATGATACCAGAGAAAATCCTCTGATGATTCTTGATTTAAAAATGGAAAACTGAAATTACAACTATGCAATGGGAGCTAGTGCAGATATAAGAGCAACAAAAGTAGGTGTGAATAAAGAGCCACATGGGTGCTCAACAAAAGCACTGCTGTGTTTTATATCTGCTGACCCATTTGGCTGAACTTTGCAGTAAGACAGATGTTTAAGACAAATGTTAACGTGACTTAAAACAACTCGTGTGAGTTGCTATGGCTGAATTTAGGCATGACCTGTAGCTTTCAAGACAAGCAATTCCATGGCAGTCACAGCTAAAAGCAAAGCTACAGCTATGTGGGCACGCAAAAAGGGCAGCTGCATTCATTTTGTTCAGACACATGGCACCATCCAACAGAAGCACTGATGGGCAAGTGCCTCCCTGTGTTTACTTCCCTCTTGCTCTAGGCTTCTCTTCTACACAGCCTTGTATAAATTCCGATAACGAGTGAAGCTGCCTTGTCATCCATAACACATCTACAGGCACTGGTGAACATGGGAGGCTGCTGAGCGTTAAAAACACGGCAACAAATTCACATCCAGGTTTGTTTTCTTTTTTTTTTTTTACATTTTTTATTTCTTTGGGCAAGTATCTAGTTACCAAAAAAGTGTTAAGAAGTAGAAAAAGAAGAGTATTTGTACTTCCCATTGCAAAAATCCACATTCTGTTAACAAATTCCCCCTAATTATATTTAAAATGGTCATTAAAAATGCATTTATAATTAAGAAGCTTGATAGGATCATTCTGCATTTCCCTATTTCATAATATTAAAAATTAACAAAACTAATTTTCATTAAGGATAGAATTGTAAGATCATTTAGGTTGGAAAAGACTTTAAGATCATCAAGTCCAGCAACAGAAATGATCAAGGTGGTATTACACTAGTTTTCTTCTCAACTCTCCAAGTTTTCCAACCAAAATAAGGCTTTGAAGCAATCACTACTCAAGTAGTGTCTCAAGAGCTTGAGTTTTGTTAAATAATGAAAGGAAAAGACCTGTTTTGTACTACATGTACAGGAATTGTCACATCAAACTGGAGCCTAAAGATCCAGCAAATACAGATTATTTTTGTTATCTCTGACAAGATTCATGTTTACCAATCACTATTTGAAATAGCTTAGTGACATTAGCTGGCAACAGAGCTTCCACCTGGTAAACTGTACCATTTTCTGGCTGTAGAAGAAGAGACAAAACAAAGGCTAAATATCTTGACTCAGTACTGATAACAGTGATAAACACTACCAAGAAATGCCTGATGGAATCATCTTGACAGGCAATTCATATGTAACATTCCAGTTATTCTGCTATGATGAGACACAATGGAAAAGACAGCTCTGAGCCACCTGGGAGAACTCTTGTCAAATAGAGAAAGCAGCTTTATTTCAGTGCTCTACAAGGAGTTATTATTGATTAGAACACAGGAAGGTGTCATTCTTGTACACAACCTGAGAGGTGCAGTTATTTGTGTCAATTAACTATTATTCAATGTTAGTATTGATTGGCAAGGTCTGAACACTAGTCATTGCCATCAATATGCTGTTTATGAAGGAGGCAGTCAAAAGACACAGATAACCAGCAGGATACAGCAGTATAGATCTGCTGATGTGTTACTGTCACAGGGCTGGATGAACAGTCAGGCTTCCACAAGGAGTAACCCTTTAGTACAACACCTGCCCTAAAACACTGTGCACATTTCAGGCCGATTAGACTAAAGCTAGCAACCTACAGGTGTGAAGCCTGAAAAAGAAAGGAGCAGTGGAAGGGCAGTCACTTTCAAAAACAAGCTGTGTGTCAACACCAAGGCCTCTGAAGAGCAAAGCTTTCAGAAAACATGGAAGTGCAAGTCCTCTGTAAAAATGCTTCATTAATTCTTTGTCTTGCCTCCAGCCAAAGCTGTTACTTCAGAACAATCCAAGAAAGAGAGGTCACTAGATTTCTGTCATAAACATACAATGTGGAAATGTTAAAACTGTACAAAACTTTGTGTACATGACTTAAGTATTGCAGTGAAATGTTTTCTGTTAAGGAGTTTGGCTAAATTCTCCCTCACTTACTCAAAGAAAGGAAACAATATGCAACTTTTCAGAACAGCATCTCTACTTCCTCGGTCTCTGCAGGGCAGGATAGGTAAGCCACAGAAGCTGGATAATCCCAAATAGCTGTGTGGGTCTCTTAATCACTAATTTGTGGGTGTTGCAGTTCACCCCTATAAAATGCATACAAATTCCATCCCAAATGACCTTCCAATTACTGGCTAGTGCCCAGCCTGCAAAGAAAGTGAACTTTGAAACAGAAGAGTATCAGTAATAGTAATTTCAGGAATACAGGGGTGTCCAAAGTTAAAGTAACCAGTAAATAAAAAAAGTAAACCCAAAATAGAATCACAGAATGCCAGGCTGGAAGGGACCTCCAGGATCATCTGGTCCAACCTTTCTTAGCAAAGCAGAGAATCATAGAATGCTTTGGGTTGGAAAGGACCTTATCATCTAGTTCCAACCCCTCTGCCATGGGCAGGGATGCCTCACACTAAGCCATGTTGCTCAAGGCTCTGTCCAACCTGTCGCTGACCTAGATTAGATGGCCCAAGCACCCTGTACAGCCAAAAAGTGACAGAAAAAGTGCATGCACAATTGGTTCTACTTCTTTTCCTTTAGTCGTCTTCCTATTTAACTGCTGTCAGATGTCAGTTCTGCTAGCAGCAGAACTCCATTAGCAAAGAATGACCTGACTTGTAAACACTGCCTGCTGTGGCAGCAGATTTAAGCACATCCCTAAGTGCCTTGTGCAAGAACACGGACAGAGACCGCAACAAACTTGACGTTATGAGAAAGAAACTCAGCAATGCAGGAGCTCACCACCTTTTGCTCAGCAGGATTACATTTCCTGGGATTTCTAGGAAATAATAACACGGTAACAGGAACACTGTCCAATGGGGAACAGGAGAAAAGACACTAGGATTATTATGCTAAACAGTTACCCCTGAACAGGTACCATCAGGTAGTATGAACAAGATGCAAGAAAATATAACTGGTTAATATAAAATAATATTTTAAAAGTGTATTTTTCTTTATACCTATTTATAAACTATAGTCTTGAGTGTTATTTCCTTTCCTAAAAGTTTGTTTATCCTCACAATAGAATACACTTGCCATCTACGAATTTATGATTAACAAGTGGCTATTAATTTGACTAATAGCTAGCACCAGTGAGTTACTGGTACTTACTGTACATGTGCTGATAACCCATCCATGCTTGCCATCTTTCAGTTTTGCCCAGCATGTCTGTGTTCTTACACTGGGTGAAAAACATGTCTCAAATGGAGATGTTCTTTCTTTCATTTTACAACTGATGTTTGTTGCAAAGTGAAGTCATCAGCATCTTCATAAATGAAGTAGCCTTTTCGTTCAGACATCCAGATCCTCAGGTGTAGGCATATTTAACTTCAGTTCAAGAATGTGACCTGTTAGTTTGGCAAGCAAGGCAGCAAGAAGTCTCCATGGGATCAGGACATAAAGCTGTGACTTCAGCTACCTAGAATTTTTCCACAGCTTGCACTAAGATGAACGAAATTAACTAACCCAGGTCAGGAAAGGCAAATACTAAAGCATACATTGTTTTTCTTCAGGCTTCAACTAGACCAGTTTAACCATAAACCCCAGCTCCTCTACCCCCTTAAAAAGAGCAACATATTTACGTACTGTAGTATCATTTAGTTTGGTAACAGCCAACAAAAATGTGCTACTATTATAACTTCAGACTCTTTTAAGAAAGGGCCATTTACATGAGAAAAGGTCACTAGAAAAGGACTTGAAACCCAGAACCTAAAATTCCACTCAACACAAGTAATAGTTAAAAACCTATTAATCAGTGTATACATTAGGTAACATACACTCATGATGCACATTTAAGAGCTAACAGATTGTCTTGGAAACAAAGCAAGACAAAGCTATAATAAAAAGTCTTGAACACATCTTTAAGAAAGAACTATCATATTCATTGATAGAGTTCAATGTCAATGATAAGCTCCATAAAAGGAACTAAAAATACTTGCAATCATAAGATACAGATGACATTGTTTTCAATATGAAATATTATGTTTTAAAACCCCCCAACAACCACACATTAACAATAATTTCTACATAAATAGATGATTTTCTTGTGATCTTTTTAACAAAGAACCCTTACACACTCTGGAGAATTATTTGACATCTCAGTTTTCGTAACAAAAGCTTACAGGCACTGAGGGACTTTGTTTGGGAAGAACTCTAACCATTCTAAAAAGTCTCTTGAGATGCCTCTAGTGCGTTTCCCAGCAGTGGTGATTGAATAAAATGCTACCCAAAGGAGGCTGACCTGCAAGCGTTCCCTTAAAAACCAATGGAGCTGAAAATCATTGTTGCTTAGTTCACCACATGCTCTTTTACCCTTCTTCAGCTAAGCTCTACTACAGCCATGTGTTTTATCTCCTACCCTCTTTGGCAAGTTCTTCAGCCTGAAATATTTCCATAAAAAAGCAGGGAAGAGCAGTAGCATTTACCAGGGCTCCCTTCACAGTCATTAAGCATTTTACTCACATTAATGAAGAAAGCAGCATTTAAGTTTCTATATCCTGCAAACATAAACCCTTTTTAACACTTATTCCAGGCCCCTGCCAAAGCATTCAACCTAAAAATCAGAGAGACCACTCATACTAGGTAAACTTAAACCTACCTACAGAACTACAGATTCAAACCTATGCCTTCACCTTAATATCCATGAGCCAGCTTTTGTTTGTCAGACCCTTCTGTATCAGAAATGCAAGAAGGAGAAAGAGCCCAAAGGCTTTTGTTGCTTTCCTATTTCCTGTATTTTTGTTTTGCTTTACTATCAGTGACTATAAAGCTCCATTTATTTTGAGAGAGATGCGTAAAGTCACTTACAAATTCTTGTGTAGTGCCCACAGTTGATTCAATTGTTCCCTTCCCAAAATGCGGAATTACTATTCATTTGGAATCTTCACAGTAAGAGAGCCCAAGAACTTGCTACCATTACCTTCAACTTACTTCCTAACAGAAAAGACTGAAATTCACAAAGTGGTACCTTAGGGATCAGAAATAGAACAGGGAAGACTTTTAAAATATAATTAATTATTGGTACATGAGCCAGGAATTGGGATCAAAGTCCAAATTAATTAGATCTCATTCAATGCTGTAAATCCACAAATGTATATAAATATATTTAAGTTTTTAAAAGTCTGTTTAAAAGGTTAATCACATCTTAAGACTTCAACTACAGAATTAAGTTCAAACACTTAACAAGTCTTTTAGAGATCATGCAGAGAACCACCAGAAAGGAAAAGCGCATCTTCCATAGCAAGGAATTGCACATTCAGACATATGTTTTAGTGGTGTCCTACCAGATGTCAGATAAATCATAAGGAAACAAGTAGAGATGGGTTTCTATGCACCAAAGCAAAAACTGTATGAATGAGTTTTGGATGATTTACATGCAAACCTCATGCAAGTTGGGGATTTGTGGGGAAATCTTCAAGAGTGACAATGTACATAGAGTTAGCAACTGTTGCTGCTCCTTTTGCTGGCAATACTTCAAGATGCAGGACATAATCTAGGTCCAAGTTATGAGATCTATGTCCTAAGGAAAACTTAAAATTGCTCAGAGAAGATACCACCATGCTGTTTTCCCTCCCTCTTTATACCAGTGTTTCCAAATACTGCCTTTACTGCTTCTGACTGAACCAGAAACTTCAGCTGTGGCGTTAAAGTGTCCACTAGATCTACTTCCCCTTGAAATGAGGAAGGGAACAGGTCAAACTGGACCTTCTTCCAGCCTCTAGAAGTTAGTGGTAACAATTATGAATCACAGTAAAACCATTTAGCCCAGCTGTAGGGAGCCAGAGCAAAAGAAAGTGACAGATCTCAGAAACTCACGCTTAATAGGAGGTGACGAGGTAGCAGAGCCTTTAAAAGACTCACCACCATCCTCCAGAGACCACTGGCCTAGTTTTCAGAAACCTACAAATACTCCTGGTGACCTAGCCACTGTCGGAAGCTGGGAAAGGCTTGACTTGTAAGTCCACAGGGAACATGACATTAACTACATAAACACACAGCTAGGAAAGGGCGAATCTGCAGTGGGGCCCTCTCAGTGTACAAATCATTCAACAGCATGTTTAATTAATCAAGCAAAAAGAATCTCTAAATAAAGACCAATACTCACCGGAAAGTTTTGACAAGATTTTTCAGCTCTGTGTAAACACCACCTGGAGTAATCTGAAGAGGGCCCAAAACTGCAGGCAGTCTGGAAGGCAAAAGACACCACTCAGTATACACTTTCCTCTTCCTTATTTCTTCTCAAGGAGGACTTCCACCAAAGCTCAGGAAAGTTAATAAGAGATGGACTTTTGCACAGCAGATGAGGCCAGTGATTTACATTTCAGACTCCTCTGAGTGGTGTTTGGGCAATACCTTTACTTTATAATAGCTTGTTTTTAAAAAAAGAATTTCTAGTTCAGTGTGAACATGAAGAACAATTAAATAGAGTTTTACATGTATAGTCTTAATAACTTCTCATTTCTGTTCTGACAGAAAAATCAATTCTTACCAAACTCTTACAAAAAAAAAAAGTGTCTACATTATGAGGATTAAACAAAGCAACATAAATGTTTCAAATATTTATATTTATTTTGTTTAAAAATAACATACTAAAGAAAACTGCATGCCTAAATGAGGTTTGCATAGAGAATATATCTGCTAACCGCAGACTCACATGAATGCAACAAGAATAACATTCCACTGTAAGCCTGACAGTTGAAATCAAGATAATAGCAAGGTAATCACAAGATTTAAAAAGAAAGAAGACAACAGATTGCCTCCCTGTTTGACTGTGTATAAAATAGATACAGCACACGACAAACCACACGTGCTGTTTAACTAGCTGTCAGTATCCCCAAATGCTGGAAATAACACGCATTGGTTTTCACATTCAGGATTAAACTTTTGCCTCTATTTACTTGTTTAATAGTTCATATCCTCTTGCATTTGAATATCCAGTTATTCACATTAACATGCATATGATACATCAATACTGCTGAAGAATCAAGACTTCGATTCACCTTTCTATCACTGCCTGCTTTATAAAAACTGAACATAGGGCTCCTGGGATGCTGGGCAAGCTCATATTCCCATTCACCTCATCTCAACACACCAAGAAATCACTGCTTTATCACGATGAAGATTGTCTCTATTACTGAAGTGTGACAGGACTACTGCATGGCATGATATTTAAAGCAACCAACTAAAGAAGCAGATAGTCAAGAATAAAACCTACAAAGATGAAAAAACTCATTCTGTCCTTCTTATCCTCTATTCATCAAGTACTAGACTTTTAAGTTGAACAGAAATTTTGCCAGAAGCTGAAAATGACTGACAAACTTTGGGAAAATTTTGAAGGGGCTGAGAAACTGCTTTACCAGTCCTGTGACACTGACAGGAAGGTCAGAGCGCCACCTTTCTTGAAGCATGGTTTGATTCCATGTCTGTGGCACAGCCACAATTTTTGCAGATAGAAACAGAATGGAGAGTTTGAGCAAAATCTAGTTTGGCTGCTAACACAAACTACAACCACAGAAAAGCCAAATACTCCAAACAACGGACCTTTGCAACTGTACCACAGACAACTGTCTCAGAAATAAGTTCTTTAGGGCAGTAACAGGTTTAAGTTATGGCTAAGGCCACCCAGAAAAAGCCAGAATGTCCTTGCATTGTGTTTGTTACATAAAATGATGAATGATCAGCAATTTCAGCCTGACACTCACCAAAGTAAAGGATACTTACGCTTTTCTCAGTTTTTCAAGGACAATTCTCTTTCTAATCTGCATTTGTGCATTTGAATCAACAAGTGGGAAGGTGAGATCTTCCTGCTGATCATCCTGTATCAGACAAAAACTTTAACATCTATAACATAGTATTTCAAAGCCAATCCATCAAAATAGTCACAGCTTAACAATAAATGCTTAAACATAAGAAAACTCTTACCCTGAATAGAAAAAAAACCCAAAACCAAAAAGCCAACAAAAACCACAACCCAAACACAGAAAAACACCACAAAAACTTACTGGACAGAATTCCTTCACAAGAGGAATTAGAGATGTGTGCACATCTATGGGGGTATGATATAATAGGCATCACAGAAACATGGTGGGATGGTTTCTATGACTGGAGCGTTGGAATGGAAGGTTACAGGCTCTTTAGAAAAGACAGGCCCGGCAGGTGGGGAGAGGGAGTTGCCATTTGTGTTAGGGATAGGCTGGAGAGTATGGAACTCCGTCTGGGGAAAGGTGAGCAGTCAACAGAGAGTTTGTGGGTCAGGGTTAAAGGGAGAACAGCAACTGGAGACATTATTGTGGGGATCTGTTACAGACCGCCTGATCAAGAGGACTGTGGACGAAGTACTCTATAGGCAGATAGGAACAGCCTCATGCTTGCAGGCCCTTGCTCTCATGGGGGACTTCAACCACCCTGATATCTGTTGGAGGGACGGTACAGCCCAGCACAAGCAATCCAGGAGGTTCC